>CM051703.1:665000-702500 GCA_028022725.1 Lycodopsis pacificus
ACTACCACCAAACACACGATTCTGAGGGTGCGAAGCACAGGTGAGAAACTCCATCACCAAACCCTCCACCCTCTGGGCGGCCACGCTTCCTACCGGCCCTATAGCACTCGTACAAACAGACAGACAGAAAACAGGTGTTCAGCACACAATGTTAGTGCCGCATGGCAGCTTCAAGAATCTACTATTAATTTTTGGGGGAAAGCAATGAGCGCCACAAGAGCTAACAGAGGGTAACAAAATGAACTAACACTAACAAAAGCCAGCTAGGGAACTAAAGACTAAACAAAACCAAACAGCAGTGGCAGTCAGCATTTCTCCTGCCTGATTATTGCGCAACCCCTACAGAGAGTCGCTATGGAGCCGGACCTAGAGTAAATAAAACAGAGGGTAAAACCCACAGCAGCTATACCTCAACTTAACAAAACTAAAGTTAACACCTACCGCACGTGACGGGCACAACCTGTCGCACCAGGGGTCAGAGAGGAAAGACACAGCTCATCGGTATGGCTTATATAGTGAAACAAGGAAGTAGGCCCTGCAGTAGCCAAGGAGACAAGGACATTTCATTACCGGCTATATTCGCTTTAAACGTCACTATAGTGATGACCTTTCCATATTCAAATCACAAATCAAAACCCACCTTTTCAGAACTGCTTTTAATGTGTGACCGATATTTTGTTTTAAAATTTTACTGTATAGCTTTCTTTTATATGATGATTTTAATGTAAAATGTCTTTGACAATTATGAAAAGCGCTCAATAAATGTGTATTATAATATTATTATTATTATTATAGTTCTTTTTTACTTGGGTTTTCACCCTTTAATCCAAACAAACAGACTAGCAGTTTTTGACCTGTTAAATAATTAAATGAAGGTGGGTAAGGCCTACATTTTAATAAGCAAATACTCCATGCAATATTCAAGGTTATGTAGACTAAAAGGACTGGTTGTATAAATTCGAGGTGGTTCTTGACACTACGTATATCTGTGACCCCTCTCTGAAACACCTAAGAGTCCACTGGAACACTAAAAACTGTCCAGTGGAAGTAGGATGCAGAGGATTTGTGGCTTCTTCGACCACCGTTGAAAGAGCTGGGAAGCCACGGTCAGGCTCTGTGGCAGACCATCAAGGCAATCTCAGAGATGGCTGAAAGAAGCAGCCAGTGGATTTAGATCAAGCGGAATGACCCATGCTATATATATATATATATATATATATATATATATATATATATATATATATATATATATATATATATATATATATATATATATATATATATATATATATATATATATATATATATATATATATATATATATATATATTCTCAAGTGGGCATAACCCACTTGAGAATCCACACCTGTTAACCATTCAAGCGTCTACCATTCTCAATGTTGTCAATTTCGAGACAGTTGGGCACGACACACAAGCTGAGGGCTGATCATCCTGCAGCTGGCCGCCGTTGGGGAGGGTGTATAGTGTTGAAAGTCCGAAACACACAATGAGACAAGGGAACATTACTGCTGATATGTTCTGGGCCCAACTGTCCCAAAATTCTTCAATCTAAACCAGACCGAGATACACCCCACACATGCCGGAAAACCCCCACTTGTTGTTCGTCAACTACTCAAAACAAGGTTAATTTCCTGGAAGTGCTCACCACCTTGGTACAAGGGACAGACAAACATCATGTCCTCTGTTTTTTGATTCTGACAAGGACTGTATGGCTCGTAGCAACAAACAAGGTACCCCGTATTCCCGCAGTACCCCCCGCAGGACTCCCCAAGGGACACGGTCGTAGGCCTTATCCAAGTCCACAAAACATAGATGGACTGGATGGGCAAACTCCCATGACCCCTCCAACACACCTGCAAGGGTAAAGAGCTGGTTTACTGTTCTACGGACAGGACAGAATCCCCATTGCGCCTTCTGGATCTGAGGTTTGCGAATCGGTCAGAGCCCTTTCCACCACCCTGGAATAAACTTTCCCTGGGAGGCTGAGCAGTGTGATACCCCGATAATTGGTTCCCCTTTTTAAAAATGGGAACCGCCACTCCACAGGCACTGACCCCCGTCCTAAGAAGACTGTTAGGAAGTCATTATCGTACCTACACTCTAAATTTATGAACAGTGATGAAGAAGATGAACTGTAGAATGATGTGGTGACATTTTACCTGTAACTGACGAGATGATGAAACTTAAGTTGCCTTTGCGGGCAATACGACTTTTGTGTGTTGGCACTGTGGGATAAATATCACTTGATTCAGTCAGCATCAACTGCTTTACATTCTTAAGTTTTCTAAAGTGATTACAGTATTCATGACCGTCATGTAACTGCTAATAAAATGTATGTATGAATTTACTGAGATGATGAGCAGACTACACAGTGGGCTGTAGCTGTATAGTTAATTGTAATAGTTTTCCTCCCACTCTAATGCCATATGGTGCAACAGATTACACTGTCTCAATGCATTGTAGTGTTATGGTATTATACAGTGGCGGGCCGTGCATTTTATACCTGGGCCTTCAGTGCTGTCCTACTACAGTTCCATCTCCTAATAACCTCATTATGACACCACAGCTACGGTTATTATTTGTTTCTAGGAGTGTAATAATACACGTATTCGTATTAAACTGTTCGGTACAAGGCTTACGAACCGAACAATACGTTTGAATAATACTAGTGCATTTGGAAAATGCAGAAGCTTAAATTGTGGGAAATATAATGTTTTCGGTGGACTGCGCTCAAACTGGGAACCCACATGATGTAACAGACAGCTGTCTGACACGCCGACCCCAGAAGAAAAACATTCTACACGTGACGCTAAACTAGCTTAGTGGAAAACAATAGCAGCAAACTCTCCCCGCAGCGTTATGTAGCTGCCTTGGTTAGCATAGCGTAGATTCAAACAGCTCCAAACATCAAGACGCTCAGTTGCTAATAAAATGCATTGCCAGCCATAACATGTGCAACGCTTCTCCGATGCTGAAATACCGTTCGTACAAATTCTTTTCCATGCTGGTTCAGGGCTGCTAGCTGTGGGGTTGACCAACCCTGTCCAGCTTTTCCTGAAATGTCCTCCAGAAATCCGTTCCTCCTCCTTCAGCCATTGAGTGTTAAAAAACAAAGCTTGGTAAAAAAAAAAAAGAATCTACACCAAGCAAAATGCTAAAAATGTCATGTCAATTTCATAACTTCTTACATATCTTTCAACTTGAACTGTCACTACTAATTCTACCTTCTGCTTCAAAACAGTCATGCTAGCCCAGTGACCAATCACAGCGCACGTTAATGCTGACTTGCTAATGTACTTGTAGGCCAGCTAGCAGGCTCTGGCACGTCAAAGAATACGCCCAACATGTCAAACTAAAGATCTGATTGGTTGAAGACTATAACAATCAACAACATCGTCCCCATTTACTTAAACTGCACATGGATACACTTGTGAGTCTGCAGGCCTCGGGCCTCTCTTCTTACCTAGAGACACAGAGGTGAGATCTGATTGGATAAAAGCTCTACTTAAAACAAGCTGCACTGGAAGCAGAGCAACTGAGGAAGACAGCAGCTGTGCAATGAGAAAATACAATTATAATACATGTAGTGTATTTATGAAAAATAATTAAATTATAAAATAGCTATAACTTTGTGATTCTGTTTAGGCCAGCAGAGAAGGCCTTGCTGGCCCTGACGGCCCACCACTGGTTCAGCGCTGTTAGCACTGTTAGATACGAGACATGGGCTCAAATGGACAAAAAAAAAAGAAGGAAACATGTACCTATTGTTAAGTGTCGTTCCATTGAAGGTTACCATGTATTTGCACTGGTGTTAAGTATAAAGTCAAGTGTCTTCATTTGTGCTACAGGTCATTGTAGTGTCTGAGTTTAATGAAACAGAAATTCCACCAAACTTATCCTGTGAATGTTCCTTGTTGTTAACACAGGTAAATGGCATTGACCTACGAGGAGCAACACATGAACAAGCAGCAGCAGCACTGAAGGGAGCTGGACAGGTGGTCACCATCATTGCCCAGTACAGACCAGAAGGTGAGTCAGCACAAACACAGGAACAGACACAGGACAATGTAGGTCTCAATACATACCGAGTGATGTGGTTTAAATCAGGCCAAGTGATGGCTGACCTTATGTTTCAGTAATAACTTAATTTACAGGCACAATAAAAGCATCTCCCATAATTATCTGTTCAAATATGGTGAAGGCTGTGTAAGAATAATTCAAATCACAAAATCTGTTTTTGATAGAGGACAAAGGGACAAACATTGACCACACTTTATTTATTTAGCCCTGTCAAACTCCCAGCCCATTAAGTACCGACACTTGGGCATTGGCCCTCAGCATCTGATCCCGATGCACAAGGCACCCTTTATAGTCTGTATAGGATGCACAAGGCTTTCTACTAACTCCAATGTAAACCCATCAGTGTCATTGGTAGAGCTCAGAGAAACAAACACAGTATAAATAACAAAAGAAGTCCGCTAAGGGTGTGAGGGACTTGTGGTGGACGGGTCAAACAAGCACTTTTTTAAATTACTTTTACTGAAGACTGTTATGTTTGTGTCCCATGTGAAACCAAAAGTTGAGTAATTTTTAACTTACACCATGTGACACCAAGCTACAAACATTACGTCCACAGCTTATGTTACGTTACAAGCGCACTTATTTTAAGCCAAACCATTCTTCTTTTTCTAACCATAACTATGTGGGTTTGTTACCCTAACCCAGGGGTCGGCAACCTGCAGCTCGTGAGCCGCATGTGGCTCTTCAGCCCCTCTGTTGCGGCTCCCTGAGTCTACATCAGGGGTCGCTAACTGGCGGACCGGATCCGGACCCAGGACCTAAATCCGATTGATGATTCGGAATTATACATATTAGGCACCGAGTTTATACCTTAAAACCTCTTAACCTCGGGCCCTATTTGTAGGCCTCTACTCGAAAATGGCATACCCATACTAAGGAGACCACAGTTCTGTAACTTAAGATGGCGCCATGCCAGCGGCTACCTATTGCAGCAGCTCCACTCTGTGTTTTAATTTTAGTATTTATTTCACTCTTTCCCCTCTACTTTTTATTTTCTATTTTTCCTTAACGTTTGGTTCTTACGGCCAAACAACGGACTAACTTTTTTGTCAACTTTCTCGTGGCTTTCTGTGACTTTTCTTCCTGTTTGTAACGGAGAGCCACAAACAAACAATGAGTGGGTCCATTGTTTACTCCCGCGATCAGCTGTTTGCGCTGAGGAAACCGCGGCCGCTGCCTGGCGCCAGGCATGAGATCCCGGCAGAGCTACGGAGAAAGGCTCGGGGCTGCAGGTTGGGCGCTAAGCGGAGGGCGAAGAGGAGGAAGTACAAACTTTCGGTACCGGCGATCATAACGGGGAACGTGAGGTCTTTGGCGAATAAGACGGACGAGCTTGGCGCGCTGGTAAAGACTGAGAGGGACTTCCGTGAGTGCAGCGTCATGTGTTTTACGGAGACATGGCTGCACGCTGGTGCAGAGGCTGCCTGTGACCACCAGGACTGTGAGGAGGTGGTCTCAGGAGGCTATCGACGCCCTGCAGGACTGCTTTGAGGCTACGGATTGGGACGTGCTTTGTGGACCACACGGGGAGGACCTCAACAGCATGACGGACTGTATCACTGAATACATAAAATTCTGCGAACAGTCCGCCATTCCATCCCGGTCAGTACACTGCTTCCCCAACAATAAACTTTGGATTACCAGTGACCTGAAAGTTCTTCTTAACAAGAAGAAAGCAGCTTTCAGGTCTGGGGACAGGGAGGAGCTCAGGACAGTCCATCGTGACCTGAGGGTGAAGGTCAGGGAGTGCAAGGACTCCTACAGGAGGAAGCTGGGGCCAAACTCCAGCAGAACAACGTGAAGGAGGTGTGGACAGGGATGAAGCAGATCACCGGCTTCAAGGTTCGAGGCAGACAACCAGGGGGCTCCCTGGAGAGGGCAAACGAGCTAAACTTTTTCTTCAATAGGTTTAGCTCAGAGCCCTCATCTGTCTCCTCCACACACCACACCTCCCCCTCTGTCCCCCCTGGTGAGCTGCATGGACTCCACTTCAAAGGCCTCCACTTCAAAGGGCTCTGCCACCACCGACATAATGACCCCCCCTCCCCCTCTCTCTGACGACTGGCCAGGTGAGAAGACAGCTGGAGAGACTCCACCAAGGCAAGGCTGCGGGACCTGATGGCATCAGCCCCAGGGTCCTGAAGACCTGCGCCATCCAGCTGTCTAATGTCCTTCAACACCTCTTCAACCTGAGCCTGAAGCAGGAGGAAGTCCCGGTGCTGTGGAAGACGTCGTGCCTGGTTCCTGTACCGAAGAAGACGACACCATCTGGCCTCAATGACTACCGACGAGTTGGCCTCACATCACATGTGCTGGAGAGGCTGGTCTTGGCCCACCTCCAGCCGCAGGTGAAATCCTCACTGGATCCTCTGCAATTTGCATACCAGCCTCATGTGGGGGTGGACGACGCCATCATCTACCTGTTGCAACGAGCTCAGTCGCACCTGGATGGACCCGGTGGCTCTGTGAGAATCACTTTCTTTGATTTCTCCAGTGCATTCAACACCATCCAACCACTGCTGCTGAGTGAGAAGCTGCGGGTGGTGGGGGTTAACGCGTCCACCATCTCCTGGATCACTGACTACCTCACAGGCAGACCACAGTTTGTCCGACTGGGCAGTGTGCTGTCTGATGGGGTGGTCAGTGATATTGCAGGCCCACAGGGAACTGTTCTGTCTCCCTTCCTGTTCACCTTGTACACCACTGACTTCCAGTACAACTCTGGGTCATGCCATCTGCAGAAGTTCTCTGATGACTCTGCAGTGGTCAGGTGTATAAGGGACGGACAGGAGGAGGAGTACAGGGCAGTAGTGGATGACTTTGTGGAGTGGGCCGGTAGAAATCACCTGCGTCTGAACGTGGCTAAGACCAGAGAGATGGTGGTCGACTTCAGGAGGAAGACGACTCCACAACCGCTGAGAGTTCTGGACGAGGATGTGGACATGGTAGAGGAGTACAAGTACCTGGGTGTCTCCATCGACAACAGACTAAACTGGAAGACCAACATCAACACTGTGTACAAGAAGGGGATGAGTCGACTCTTCTTCTTGAGGAAACTTCGATCCTTCAACGTGTGCAGCAAGATGTTGGAGATGTTCTACCAGTCTGTTGTGGCCAGTGCACTGTACTTCGCCGTAGTCTGCTGGGGGAGCAGCATTGGAGCCGGTGACACCAACAGACTTAACAAACTAGTTAAGAAGGCCGGCTCCATCATCGGCTGCAAACAAGACAATCTGGAAGAGGTGGTGGAGAGGACACTGAAGAAACTATTATCCATTTTGGATAACCTGGACCAACCTCTCCACCACCTCCTGCAGGGACAGCGGAGCACTTCCTCCAACAGACTGATCCAGCTCCGCTGTCACAAGGACAGATTCAGAAAAACATTCCTGTCCTCTGCCATTAGACTTAATAATAAAACACCTCGGGCCAGATCATCGTCCTTCACATGACTACAACAATGCTACACAGTTGTTGCTTGTTGTTGGTGATCCTGGCTCTACTGTCCAGGTTGTTTAGTTTACCAGTTGTTAATTTAATTAATACCACTCTATTCATGGTATATACTGTGCATTTCTATTTTCTTATTTTTTATTAATCTATTCCTTCAAATCCAATATCTGCTCTGTTATTTTATTGTACTGTATATATTGTGCATTCCATAAGTTATATTTTACTCTGTAAATTGCTGCTGCTACAAACTAATTTCCCCCTGGGGATGGATAACATTTCTATCTATCTAACTATAAGGTCTATTTTAATAATTTTTGATGCTATAATCAAATGGGTAATATTGTGTATATGTTGCTGGTTAATATAGTGCATGAAGATTACACAGCTCAAATTGAAAATATTCAGGTTCGCCTGAAAAAAACATGTTTTTGAAATAATGCAGCTGGCTGCCTAAAAACTCTCCCAAATCATAGCACAACCGATCAGTCGTTGTAGAATAAAGGTTGGCTGGGATAAAGTGAAGTATAAGAGGCTTTCGTACAGAGAGGTCACGTGAGGTCATCATTTTCGAACCCCTTCTACAGGAAACAGATCGGCAGCAGACAGGATGCAGTTGCCAACAATGATTCTAGCTTTGAACCGGCTAATCTTCGATGTTATTGTCATCATTTTTCATCAAAGGTGACAAAAACCAAATATTTTTTCCGGTGAAGGGCACTGCCATGGTACCGTTGTCCACTCACAGCTTTCTACTGGTTTCACGGAGAGAAAAACCAAAAGGTGTTATGTGGTAGTGTAGTTGGTGGACCCAAACGCACGCACACAGCAGGTTTCCTCCAGCCAAGACTTTATTTAATGGTGCAGGAGCAGTCACAGAATGAAACAACAAAAAACCAAGACTAACTGTCCAACAAACTAAAGTCACTCCGGTACTCTCCACCGGAGACGGGAGGGAAGCTCAACCGAGGCCAGGACAGGTAGCCTCCAGAGTCGGGAGGGAAACTCGACCGCACTCAAAACTGAAAGAACGGAAAACAAAACTGGTAACAATCCTCACTGAATTGGTGTTCAGACTTACATGACAAACTGGGTAACGGGACGGACTGACGAGGCAGAAGACGATAAGGAGTTGAAGCGGGTGAAAGACAGTACGACCTGACAACCCCAGACTGCAGGACCAGAGTTTATATAGTGACATGGGAATCATTAGTGGGACCTGAGTCTGGTGTGTCAGGCTGCAGGAGGTGATCGGCTGGAGTGTCCTCAGCTGTGCACGATCAAGGGTGCGGCCATGGGAGGTGTCTGGAGGCAGAGGACAAACACAGAGCACATGGCACACAATAACAAAAGGGGGAATGACGGGACACATGAGGAGAGGAGATCAGGGGAAACACACACCGGGTCAGACAGGGATCCTGGATCCTGACAGAAGGTGTTTGTGTTCTGTGTCGAATGCTAAAGCTAAAAAATGTAATGGTCAGCTCGGTAGCGGTTAGCTTCGTCTTCCAAAATCGATGTGCAGTAATTATGAAGGCGATTTCTGCCCAGGATTTCATGCTTTTATGCAACATTTTCAAGATGCTTATATTAGTAGTCTATAGTTGTGTTTGGAGTGTGTAAAAAGTGACTTATATGATAGTGTTTCCCATACGTTGCTGTTTAATCCGGTAAAACATCATATACAAATCCACAACATTACCGAAGAATAAGGCCATTTTCCGAACAATATTTTCAGGGGTGCTGAGAGCCCCCAAATCCGGGGGCGTTGTGCTTAAGGCGCCTCTTATTCAGCCGTTACGGCACTTGTTCGGCGGTGCAGGAAACACACCGACCAATGCATTGCAAATCACATCAGGTGATGCAGCTCAGCCAATCAAATATGAGTACTCTGACAAGTTTCCTGACTCGAGCGAGGTTTACACACACCGTGACACACGGGGCTGAGATGAGGAAATAGAAAGAAGAGCAGGGAAATTGCACTGATCAAAGAAGAAATCTCGCATGACGCTCTCCAAAAAGAGAAACATGTTCAGAGAGAATATAATTTATAAGCAAGAATGAACAGAATCTTATATGTTAATTATTCCCACAGGCAGTTAAATCCTCTACCCCTGTCAAGCGCTTTTCCCTGCGAACGCGAACAGCTAATCATGATTTTCAGACCCCCGCCCTCGGTAAACTATCAATGGATAAATCCAAATAAAGAAAAGTCACCTCTTCATAAGAGTTTGATATTGTTATAATAGGTAAAATTGCAGTGAATTGTCTTTATTCTTATAAAGACAATTATATATTCTTATATATTCTTATATTTTCATAAATACAACAAACTATAGTTTTTGTATATATAATATAACTATATATACAACTTCGTAAGCTGTGATATCAAATAGCTTTTGCGGCTCCAGACGAATTTCATTTGGTGGAAAATAGAGCAAAATGGCTCTTTGGATAGAAAAGGTTGCCGACCCCTGCCTTAACCAAACAGCTGTTACAACGTAACCGTCACCGTTTCACAACTCTAACCACGTTACATTAACTGCCACCATTTCACAACTCTAACCACGTGTTACCATCTTGTTTTTCAACAAGCCGAGGACAGTCGGCAAAAGCTCCTGCATGTCTCCCCTGTGATCACTCTCTGTGAGCGCTGGGCAGCCACCCTTACACAACTCTAACCACATGTTACAATGTTAACTGCCAGCGTTTCACAACTATAACCACGTGTTACAACGTTGACTGCCACCGTTTCACAATGTTAGCCATGTTACGTTAACCATGTTACAAAGTTAACCACCACCATTTCACAACATTTACCACATGTTGCAACGTTAACCACCACCATTTCACAACGTTAACCATGTTACAACGTTAACCACCTCCGTTTCATAACGCTAACCACATGTTTTAATGTTAATAACCACCGTTTCACAACGTTAACCATGCTATAATGTTAACCACCACCGTTTCACAACATTAACCATGTTACAACGTTAACTACCACCCTTTCACAACGTTAACCATGTTACCACATTAACCACCACCGTTTCACAACGTTAACCACGTGTTACAACGTTAATCATCACCGTTTCACAACGTTAACCATGCTATAATGTTAACTACCACTCTTTCACAACATTAACCATGTTACAATGTTAGCTCCTACCGTTTTACAATGTTAACCATGTAACAATGTTAACCACCACCGTTTCAGAACGTTAACCACATGTTACAATGTTAACTGCCACCCTTACACAACTCTAACCACATGTTACAATGTTAACTGCCAGCGTTTCACAACTCTAACCACGTGTTACAACGTTGACTGCCACCGTTTCACAACGTTAGCCATGTTACAACGTTAACCATGTTACAAAGTTAACCACCACCATTTCACAACTATAACCACGAGTTACGATGTTAACTGTCACCCTTTCAAAACTCTAACCACGTGTTACAACGTCAACCACCAACGTTTCACAACGTTAGCCATGTTGCAACGTTAACCATGTTACAAAGTTAACCACCACCATTTCACAACATTTACCACATGTTGCAACGTTAACCACCACCATTTCACAACGTTAACCATGTTACGTTAACCACCTCCGTTTCATTACAATGTTAACTGCCACCCTTACACAACTCTAACCACATGTTACAATGTTAACTGCCAGCGTTTCACAACTATAACCACGTGTTACAACGTTGACTGCCACCGTTTCACAACATTAGCCATGTTACGTTAACCATGTTACAAAGTTAACCACCACCATTTCACAACATTTACCACATGTTGCAACGTTAACCACCACCATTTCACAACGTTAACCATGTTACAACGTTAACCACCTCCGTTTCATAACGCTAACCACATGTTTTAATGTTAATAACCACCGTTTCACAACGTTAACCATGCTATAATGTTAACCACCACCGTTTCACAACATTAACCATGTTACAATGTTAACTACCACCCTTTCACAACGTTAACCATGTTACCACATTAACCACCACCGTTTCACAACGTTAACCACGTGTTACAACGTTAATCATCACCGTTTCACAACGTTAACCATGCTGTAATGTTAACTACCACCCTTTCACAACATTAACCATGTTACAATGTTAGCTCCTACCGTTTTACAATGTTAACCATGTGTTAGATCCTGGGGTTCTCTGGCCCGATACGGGGCTACCTACTGACTCAGCTCTCTATTAAAAGATTTCCGAGCTGGTGTTCTTGCGAGGAAACTCGCCTGGCTTCCGCTAACTGCCGTTACTCCCGACGTCTACCCTGCTTCCTCCGGTCGGTGCGCGCTCGGCCGAGGGACCACCCAGGCCCCGGGCGCTCCCACCAGTCGCGTCGGTTATGGCAGCTTTCCTCTTATGGATCCGTGCTCTTGGTAAATTGCCAGGTTAGGTTTTAACGGCTAGGATCGCTTCTAAAACCGTAAGGGGTTGTTAAGTGGATTCGGTCACTAGGATAACCTTTCAGAACTCAGTTGTAAGACATACAATCGACTTAACTTTTTACTTGCCATGAGGAACATTTACCACTTTAAGTAAATGAATGCACTTGAGAGTTTTACTTTAAATGCAGATTAGATATTTATTGCAGGATGTATATATATTTTTTGTTAGCAGGGATTCAGGCTACAGCTCACATAATAAAAATCGTTACTACACTTGATTCGTAATTTTAATTTTCTTCTTTAGATTATACTCATTGGGTTAGGTTGACGCGTCGTCTCGGTCGGAGCTGGATTTCAAAGGTCCGATGGAAAAGTTATTTTGGAGGTGTTAGGAACGAGGGTCCGGCCGGACCCTCGGATTCCTCCTGCTCGCACAACGGAGTTCGATCAGCAACCCTCAAGGCTCAGTACAAAGTCTTTCTAGGGCTGCCGTGTCCTTCCGTTGTTCAGTTGGTAAAGTCAAGCAGTGGGGAGAGGGAAACTCTCCGTCTTGTAATCCTTGTCCACGAACGGTTATCTTTTCTTTTCGTGAGCAGAGACGGAGTCCTCAAATACTTCTGTTGCGCAATCGTCCGTATCTTCTTCCTCGGAGCGCTTGGTCGGCTCCCGCGTAGAATCCCAGCCTGCGTATCGCAGACGTCTCCTTATATTGTCGATTTGGGCTATCTGTTCCCCCCTCCTCCTATTCTGAACACATGATCTTTATCCCACCCTTTTGTGTGTGTGCTTATGTTTGGAAAAGTACCAGACCTCCCTTCAGTCTTGGGCCCCCACCCCTCTGGGTGAGAGCGTATGCTTGGAAAGAACCTTATTTCCCTTCGCCCCTTGTTCTTGCAACAGAGTCCGAAGCATCGCGGATCCCCGCCCGAACATCTGGTGCTGATCTCATTTTCCGGACAACTCCTATATGATCTCACTTCCCCAAAACATGTCCTAACACATACCCTTGTTACTTCTCAACACAGTTCAACACAGTTCATTGTTATAATCAGTTTTACATTTGTTAAACCACTCTATAATCATGACTAATAACAAATGTTTAATGCATAAACTTTATCGTTTGGTTACATTTTATCTATTGATTTCTGAGTATATTCTTTATGTCTTTCCTTTTTCTAACCTTCCCCTCTGATCTGTATGCATGTAATGAAGGCAGCTTTCTCTGGGATCTCAACTCTTTTTGACACATGTTACAATGTTAACCACCACCGTTTCACAACGTTAACCACGTGTTACGTTAACCACATGTTTTAACTTTAATAACCACCGTTTCACAACATTAACCATGTTACAACATTAACTACCACCCTTTCACAACGTTAACCATGTTAAAATGTTGGCTCCTACCGTTTCACAACGTTAACTATGTTAGAACGTTAACCACCACCGTTTCACATCATTAACCACATGTAACAATGTTAACCACCACCGTTTCAGAACGTTAACCACATGTTACAATGTTAACTGCCACCCTTACACAACTCTAACCACGTGTTACAACGTTGACTGCCACCGTTTCACAACGTTAGCCATGTTACAACGTTAACCATGTTACAAAGTTAACCACCACCATTTCACAACATTTACCACATGTTGCAACGTTAACCACCACCGTTTCACAACGTTAACCACGTGTTACGTTAACCACATGTTTTAACGTTAATAACCACCGTTTCACAACATTAACCATGTTACAACATTAACTACCACCCTTTCACAAGGTTAACCATGTTACAACATTAACCACCACTGTTTCACAACGTTAACCATGTAAAAATGTTAGCTCCTACCGTTTCACAACATTAACAACGTGTTACGTTAACCACATGTTTTAACGTTAATAACCACCGTTTCACAACGTTAACCATGTTACAACATTAACCACCACCGTTTCACAACGTTAGCCATGTTAAAATGTTAGCTCCTACCGTTTCACAACGTTAACAACGTGTTACGTTAACCACATGTTTTAACGTTAATAACCACCGTTTCACAACGTTAACTATGTTAGAACGTTAACCACCACCGTTTCACATCATTAACCACATGTAACAATGTTAACCACCACCGTTTCAGAACGTTAACAACGTGTTACGTTAACCACATGTTTTAACGTTAATAACCACCGTTTCACAACGTTAACTATGTTAGAACGTTAACCACCACCGTTTCACATCATTAACCACATGTAACAATGTTAACCACCACCGTTTCAGAACGTTAACCACATGTTACAATGTTAACTGCCAGCGTTTCACAACTATAACCACGAGTTACAACGTTGACTGCCACCGTTTCACAACGTTAGCCATGTTACGTTAACCATGTTACAAAGTTAACCACCACCATTTCACAACATTTACCACATGTTGCAACGTTAACCACCACCATTTCACAACTATAACCACGAGTTACGATGTTAACTGTCACCCTTTCAAAACTCTAACCACGTGTTACAACGTCAACCACCACCGTTTCACAACGTTAGCCATGTTGCAACGTTAACCATGTTACAAAGTTAACCACCACCATTTCACAACATTTACCACATGTTGCAACGTTAACCACCACCGTTTCACAACGTTAACCACGTATTACGTTAACCACATGTTTTAACGTTAACTACCACCCTTTCACAACGTTAACCATGTTACAACATTAACCACCACTGTTTCACAACGTTAACCATGTAAAAATGTTAGCTCCTACCGTTTCACAACGTTAATCATGTTAAAATGTTGGCTCCTACCGTTTCACAATGGTGACATGGTTAACGTTGTGAAACAGTGGTGGTTAATGTTGTAACATGGTTAACGTTGTGAAAGGGTGGTAGTTAACGTTAAAACATGTGGTTAACGTAATACGTGGTTAACGTTGTGAAACGGTGGTGGTTAACGTTGCAACATGTGGTAAATGTTGTGAAATGGTGGTGGTTAACTTTGTAACATGGTTAACGTTGCAACATGGCTAACGTTGTGAAACGGTGGTGGTTGACGTTGTAACACGTGGTTAGAGTTTTGAAAGGGTGACAGTTAACATCGTAACTCGTGGTTATAGTTGTGAAATGGTGGTGGTTAACGTTGCAACATGTGGTAAATGTTAGAACGTTAACCACCACTGTTTCACATCATTAACCACATGTAACAATGTTAACCACCACCGTTTCAGAACGTTAACCACATGTTACAATGTTAACTGCCACCCTTACACAACTCTAACCACATGTTACAATGTTAACTGCCAGCGTTTCACAACTCTAACCACATGTTACAACGTTGACTGCCACCGTTTCACAACGTTAGCCATGTTACAACGTTAACCATGTTACAAAGTTAACCACCACCATTTCACAACTATAACCACGAGTTACGATGTTAACTGTCACCCTTTCAAAACTCTAACCACGTGTTACAACGTCAACCACCACCGTTTCACAACGTTAGCCATGTTGCAACGTTAACCATGTTACAAAGTTAACCACCACCATTTCACAACATTTACCACATGTTGCAACGTTAACCACCACCGTTTCACAACGTTAACCACGTGTTACGTTAACCACATGTTTTAACGTTAATAACCACCGTTTCACAACATTAACCATGTTACAACATTAACCACCACTGTTTCACAACGTTAACCATGTAAAAATGTTAGCTCCTACCGTTTCACAACGTTAAACACGTGTTATGTTCACCACGTGTTTTAACGTTAATAACCACCGTTTCACAACGTTAACCATGTTACAATGTTAACTACCACCCTTTCACAACGTTAACCATGTTACAACATTAACCACCACCGTTTCACAACGTTAGCCATGTTGCAACGTTAACCATGTTACAAAGTTAACCACCACCATTTCACAACATTTACCACATGTTGCAACGTTAACCACCACCGTTTCACAACGTTGACCACGTGTTACGTTAACCACATGTTTTAACGTTAATAACCACCGTTTCACAACATTAACCATGTTACAACATTAACTACCACCCTTTCACAACGTTAACCATGTTACAACATTAACCACCACTGTTTCACAACGTTAACCATGTAAAAATGTTAGCTCCTACCGTTTCACAACGTTAACGTGTTACGTTAACCACATGTTTTAACGTTAATAACCACCGTTTCACAACGTTAACCATGTTACAACGTTAACTACCACCCTTTCACAACGTTAACCATGTTAAAACATTAACCACCACTGTTTCACAACATTAACCATGTAAAAATGTCAGCTCCTACCGTTTCACAACGTTAACCATGTTACAATGTTGGCTCCTACCGTTTCACAACGTTAACCATGTTACAATGTTGGCTCCTACCGTTTCACAACGTTAACTATGTTAGAACGTTAACCACCACCGTTTCACATCATTAACCACATGTAACAATGTTAACCACCACCATTTCAGAACGTTAACCACATGTTACAATGTTAACTGCCAGCGTTTCACAACTCTAACCATGTGTTACAACGTTGACTGCCACCGTTTCACAACGTTAGCCATGTTACAACGTTAACCATGTTACAAAGTTAACCACCACTGTTTCAGAATGTTAACCACGTGTTACAACGTTAACCACCACCGTTTCGCAACGTTAACCACATGTTTTAACGTTAATAACCACCGTTTCACAACGTTAACCATGTTACAATGTTAACTACCACCGTTTCACAACGTTAACCATGCTATAATGTTAACTACCACCCTTTCACAACATTAACCATGTTACAATGTTAGCTCCTACCGTTTTACAATGTTAACCATGTTAACCACCACCGTTTCACAACGTTAACCACGTGTTACGTTAACCACATGTTTTAACGTTAATAACCACCGTTTCACAACATTAACCATGTTACAACATTAACTACCACCCTTTCACAACATTAACCATGTTACAACATTAACCACCACTGTTTCACAACGTTAACCATCTAAAAATGTTAGCTCCTACCGTTTCACAACGTTAAACACGTGTTATGTTCACCACATGATTTAACGTTAATAACCACCGTTTCACAACGTTAACCACGTGTTACAACGTTAACCACATGTTTTAACATTAATAACCACCGTTTCACAACGTTAACCATGTTACAATGTTAACTACCACCCTTTCACAACGTTAACCATGTTACAACATTAACCACCACCGTTTCACAACGTAAATTACTTGTCACCAACTTAGACATAATATTTGAAGAGGTGTAAGGTTAAAGAAATAGCAAAAAACATAAATATGACTAGATGTATATCTACTTTATCCAAGTTGTAAAGGACCTCAGAGAATGTGTCGTGTATTTAAATCAATTGTTCCTTTTTTATGTATTTTATTTTGGACGTTTTGTCACTGCAGTCGGTGCATTTCCTGTTGCACTTTTATTGTGAAGGTATAAACCGGAAGTAGGTAAGAAGCCGTTAGAAAAGTCACTAAAGGTACAGAAAAAGTGATTTAACAAGGAAGATGGATACGGTTTTATTATTTTAGCACCTGGACGATATAGGCACAAGTTCTTACGGTGTGTTCAAGGTGTGATTCATTAAAGACTTATGGACCATCAGTTCAAGACTACAGACCATTATTCAGCCAGGATGCTACAAAGTACTTAAATAATGGAATTCAGCACACTGTGATAAGCTCACAATATAAATGCAATACAATACCGCATTTTGATCACACTTTTCACTCTCAGTTTCAATATGGGCTGTCCTCTAATCTTGTCTTGCAGAGTACGGGCGTTTTGAGGCCAAAATCCATGACCTGCGTGAACAGATGATGAACCACAGCATGAGCTCTGGGTCAGGATCCCTGCGAACCAATCAGAAGAGATCGCTCTATGTCAGGTTGGTCCTTGTTAGGTTTTCACCCTCGTTTGGGATGTTCAAGCTAAATTCAGATGAGCTGTCCATTCCATGCTCTAAATTGATTCTTTTGATTGGCTGAACCGCATCATGTGATGTGATTCACTACCCATCAGCCTCTGCTGGCTGTTAAGTTTCGTTTCACGATAGTCACGTGCTCGCCCACTGACCAATCACAGCACACTCTGCACCTCGCGGCAGAGCCTGTACATGGACACTGAGCGGCATGTAATGCTGACGTCATTATAGGACGGACCGCCACTGGCTTAATGCATTAATTAATTAACGCCGTAAACGAACACAACAACGGCCGGTCAACCGGTTTGTGTGGCGTGTCTTCCGACACTTCCTGTTTCCTTCACCTCCGATTTGCATGCTTTACCCAGCATGCAGTTCGGTGGAGACATTTTATAAATGCACAATTGTTAGTGCTACAAATTGTTTATCTGTCACAAACTGTTGAGTCGTGGTGTTTTGCCCTGTTAAAGAGTGTTAGTTATGGGTTGTTAATTGTTGTTATAAAGTTATAAAGTAAACCATGAGTAGGGTTCCCTCTCAATACAGGTAAGACAACTAGCTCCGTCTGTATCACTCCTAGCGGTGAACAATATATTTTGCTGCCTGTTGAAGAGCAACATAAGTTGTTTCGGTTGTGCACTGTTATGACGGTATATGAAAAATTCATATCATACGTGAAATTGAAACCGGTATACCGCCCAGCCCTAGTGTGGAGCCTGTGGTCCGACACAGGAGGGCAGGCAGCTCACCGGAGGCAGAAGATGATACGGGGTTGAAGCGGGTGAAAGATGGTACGAACTGACAACCCCAGACTGCAGGACCAGAGTTGATAGAGTGCCAGGGGAGTGGTTAGTGGGATCTGAGTCTGGTGTGTCAGCCTGCAGGAGGTGATCGGCTGGAGTGTCCGCAGCTGTGTACTAATCAGGGGTGTGGCCATGGGAGGTGTCTGGAGGCAGAGGAAAAACACAGAGCACATGGCACACAATAACACAATAACAAACAGGGGAATGACAGAACACATGAGGAGAGGAGATCAGGGGAAACAGAGGTAACACACAACGGGTCAGACAGGGATCCTGGATCCTGACAACACATACATGTTAAAACCATGTTTGAGATCATGACTGAAACAAAAGAACATTTCTTATAACAGGAACTTCCCCATGGACCAACAGTTACTATTCTCTCTGACCTGGTAGTCCAGGGGTCAATAATAGGCGGAACGCGGTCCGGATCCGGACCCAGACGCTGTCCTATCCGGACCCGGACGTATAACTGATGGATAATTGAGAATTATACATTTTGGCATATTCTATTTTAACCTGCGCAGCTTTTCTAGCCTTTACGGCACTCGTTCAGCAGTCCAGGAAACACACCGACCAATTACATGCATTGTAAATCATCTCATGTGATGCTACTCAGCCAATCGAATATGTATATTCCAAAATGCATCGTGAGTCGAGAGACAGGGAGAGAGAGAGAGCCGTGGGAGAAGTAATTTCACATAACATGCTCTAAAAAGAGAGAAGTGGACCTTGAAAACAGAGCTCTTAACAAAGAATGGATGGACTCTTATTTGTTCATTCTTCCTGCTGGCGCTACAAAACCACTCTGTCTCATATGTTCAGATACCGTGGCTATTATTAAACGCACAGATGTGAAACGCCACTACGAGACCAAACGCAAATCTTTTGAGCAAACACTCCAGTCTGAACTGAGGGCAAGATGTTAACCTTTTAAACCCTGGCGCTATTTTTAGGCCTCTGCTCGAAAATTCATTCCCATACTAAAGAGAGTGCAGATCTCTAACTACAACGTCTATTTTAATAATTTTGATGGTATATTGGTATTCATGTGTAGAGATTGTTTATTATAAAGTTGATTGAGACCGTTATGATGTGAAATGGAGTTAACAAAAGAGAAGAAATAAGTTCACTCCAGCCAAACGCTTTCATTTTTCATTTTCATTAAATTTTCTCAAATCAAGCACTTTCTTTTAAGATGCACGTTTTTCAAAAGTTCTCTTTTGTGTATTTTATTTTTAGATGGAGCCTTCATTTTACTTGAAATGAGAGAACATTTATTTAGGTATTTCTATGTATTATTTATAATTCATCCACTTATTAAATTACAAAACTGAGAATAATAATTGTTAAAATATAATTGATGTGTATTTAATTTGACAGTTGTTGACTACACACATACGTTGTTACTATATATATGGCACTAAATAGTGCAAATTAGATATAATGTTCTGGACCTTTGCACGAGGAGATTTTCTCAATCTGGACCTTTTGGAATTTTAATTGAATACCCCTGTAGTAGTCTGTGTCTTTTAGTTTCTCACTACCCAATTACAAAAGACCTAACATGGTGGAATCTTTTACATTACCAATCCTGATAATCCCAATATCTTCCACCGAACAGAGCACTGTTTGACTACGAGAAGTCAAAGGACAGCGGCCTCCCCAGCCAAGGGCTCAGCTTCAGGTATGGAGACATCCTCCACGTCATCAACGCCTCAGATGATGAGTGGTGGCAGGCCCGCCGTGTCACCCCACATGGGGACAGTGAGGAGATGGGTGTCATCCCCAGCAAGAGACGGTGAGCAGTAAACAGAAACCTGTCTCTGGTTGAGGAAATTCTAGAAGTCTGTCTATGATTTCTGTCAAAAATATTGATCGTCACAAAAGAGGAACAATCGTTAGTCAATGAGGCGACCGTGCCTCTGTGTTTGAGATGAAGGGACCACCTTTTGAAACACAGACAACAACTTATTGATATTCTTCTATGAAGAAAAGAATGACAGCAGGAGTCCTCTGCACCCACTGGTGCTGTTGGAGGGAAACAAATCTGATTTTAAAAAGGAATACAATCATTCATTCCTAGGGTGTGACAGAGAAATCCAATGCCAGAAACCCAGCATACACATACACAAGCACATATTGGACACCTCATTGACCTGGTATTGATGTTCCTCTACATACATGGTTTGAAGCAATGACTGAGGAGATATTCAATTTTAAGACACTAGTGTTTCAGACCTGTCCTCACCCAGAGTGGTTGTGTAGCTCAGCGTCGTGTCGGTGTGAGTCATTTCATTTCATCTCTGTGGTGAATGACTGACGTGGCTTTTTGCTTTGCAGGGTGGAGAGGAAAGAGCGAGCGCGTCTAAAGACTGTGAAGTTCAATGCCAAGCCGGGGTCATTGGATTCAAAAGGCGTAAGTACCTCTACAAGAGCTGAAAGCGTCACTTAATATGAGCTCATGGAGTTGATTATTCATAGTGTGTGGCTCAGATGTAACTTCCTCTTGAAGTCTTCACAGTGACTGTAAGGCTCTCTGTGTTCTGCCTCATCATTTGTAAGGTGTTGGTTATATCGCCCTGCTGTCCTCACTGCAGTTTGTCGTCCATGCATAACTTAGTCTGAACAGTTTGATGGATGTCATTCATTCAATGGTTTCATCATGTGTATGTGTTTCTTCATTTACGTCAAAGAAGCTGCATTTTTAAAAATCATGGACTGATAAAAAAAAATGCCCTCTCCCTCGAGTGTCCGGTAAAAACAGAGCAGGAATTATAAAAGTTGTGCTTATTTGGCTTACGTTTTTAACCACATGTTTTGCTCTTCACACATATTTCATTTATACAACTTAAAGCTAAAACCACCATAGCAGATCTAAAATGTTCTCCTTCCAACACGTCTACTGTATATACAAGACTTTTAACAGTAACAAACATAAAGTTTAGGAGGAAATAAGTACATTTTCTGGCGTCTCATCACTCTAACATCACTCCATATGGAGTCCTGTGCGAATATTCCACATCAGCAGCAGTATTTTGTCTTTAAATGAGCACATTCATCATTTCAAGTCGCATCATCTTAAGTTCCTACTTTTCGTTCCATCACTGCATGTGTTTGTGTGCTTATGACAATCTTTTCTATGACTAAACCCCAGTTATGTTACTTCTCTTACAGAGCGATCTCAGTTTTTTCTCACCTTGCTTTTACTTTAAATGGCTCTGATGCAACTGTGGCACATCAAGAAGTACTGGGACCTCCACTATTATTCCCCTGGATTTAATGAAGACTCTGGTTGTAAATGTTGTAAAAAGTTGTTTTGTTGACTTCTGCTTAAGTTAGACAGATTATGTTAAATGATATATATCTTATATATATATATAACATGCCTTATTTCATATCAGTCTTTGCTCGCGGAACTTCATTTGGTATCAAAATCTATTCAGATATTGTAAATCAAATAATTTAGGGATACATCTAACCGTTATTTTTACTTTCACTTTCATCATAATCTTTTATTTGTTCAGACTATGTCAGAACACCTAACATTGCCTCCTTTTGTCAGATCAACAGTCAAAAGCAAAGTTGAGACATCTACAAGTATATAAAACAGAGAGAAGCAGCTAATCCTCACATTGCAGTAGCTGGAACCAGCATGATTGACTTTTTTGTCTAATTTAAAGATGAACCAAAATTGCTAATTTGTAAGTGGTCTAACTAGAAAAAGAAACCCAGCATCAATTTAATGATGATCTTAAATGACTTTTACCTACTTTGATCGAAAATGTAACATTTTATAAACTATCATAGTACACCGTAAGTTACCTTCTTACAATCTGGGGGAAACAGACATTCGGTTTTCTTGACGTCCCACTTTCTGCAAGCCATTGTTTTGTCTGCATGAACGTGATAGATATACCTGTTTGCCCCATGCTTTCTCTCCCTTCACAGTCATTCAATGACAAACGTAAAAAGAATTTCATCTTTACGCGAAAGTTCCCATTCTACAAGAACAGAGAGGGTGAGCAGGATGGCAGTGATTCGGACCGTAAGTAAGCTCACAGACACACATGTGCTTCCACGCAGAGAGTCGGTGTAGGTGACATGTAGGGCTGATAGGTGACACACAGCTGTACTCCTCTATCCGTCATTCCCTGTTGTCTTTGTTTTCTGTCTCATTCTGTTGGACCACAGTCAGACACATTCTGGCTCAGATGCTCATCAGTCAGCAGGAGAGAAGCCAAGTCAATGCTGTTCACTTTGGTGGGATGCGTCCCCATACGGTGATACTGTACGACCCAGTTTCCCTTCACAGATGATTTAGGTTCAGACTGAGCAGGCCCACGTGTTGTCATCGTGTAGCTGCCTCCCCCTGCTGGCTGTTTAGTGTCTGGACAGAGACAGATCTGTGGCCCTGCAGCTCCCTCCTCTCACTGCCTCCAACCCTTTGCTTATGTTGCGGCTGTCCTCCCTTCTCTCTTTCTTCTGTTCTGGCTCTCTTCGGACGGCCAATAGGATATCCTGGGGATAGGTGATGATGGGTATGGGACAAAGACATTCAGTAAGTTTGTCCAGGCATGATTTCTCATCGCCGTTTACCTCGATCCGCCCACAACCACAGCCTGTTGCATGCTGCATTTGTTGGATTTGTCTTGCTTCTCAGTGTGCAGTGTGACTTCTGTCACAAGATGTAAAGCAGGTTTACTAAACTCAAGGTTTGGAGAGCATTTATGTTTTGGTCACTCTCGGTGAGTTTTATGGTAAAAGACGCCAATTGGCCATTGAGAAATAGTCGGTCAAAAGTCACGTTCGGATTTCTTATGTGTTTACCTCCTTTGTTCTCTTCTTTTGTGAACCAGGATTGATTTTTTGACTCAGTTATTTTATTGTCATGATTAATACAATTAAAAGTGTCTGATTCAAGTTAGCATTCTTTGTAAAGTATGACTTAATTTCTATTTCTATTATATATTATTTATATGAATATGGTAGACAGTCACATGGTTCAAAACATTTTGGTTTGTTGAAGCAGCACCGGTCCTACAGGTCGCACTCTGTTAATGAGCCACTACACTGATTATTGTGTCCTGGAGCCTCCCGGACCTTTAACGGCATGCTGAACGTTGTGGCATGCTTTCCTTAGATGTTTATCATGTTTGATGCACGCTTGCATGACATTGGCAGAAACAACTGAAGTGTTTTTGTAAATGTATTTTGTAAATGCATGTTAATTTGAAGCAGAATTTTGGAGCATGTCACAATGATGTCAGTTCATCTGTAATGTTTTGGAGTTGCAGTCATTTATAGACAGAAATACAGTGTATACTTTCATATTGATCGAAGTGGAAAAGTTAATTTGAAACCAAGAGTCTTTACTATTCAGGGTTACTTCAGGATTTCCTTGTGGAAGCTGAATACTTTAGGGATTCCTGTTTTATTTTTATGGTGAGTTTTCTATCACTCGATGAGTGAAAAAAGATTTCTTAAAAGTGTTTTTCAACAAACCTTCAACTTTCAACTTTTCTCATTGGAAGTAACAACAGCATAAGCACAGATGGAACATCACACAGAACTCAAATGGTTTGCTAAATGCAGGTACATTGATGTTAAACAAACATCAGGAAATGTTTAATGCCACGTTGTATCAGGTTTCCTGAGGTCTTGAAGTCAGTCAATTGGAAGGCTGGAGAATCGGGAGATACTAAACTTGAGGTCAAAATATCAATAAATGGTTAAAAGTGAATGAAATTGTTCATTATTTGGTTCATTTTGAATTGACAGTTTACTATGTGATTCATTTATTTAGCATGAGCATGTAGGTCAGACAGTAAGACCAAAAAAACAGGGACATTTATCTGTAACATGCTGCCATGCTTGTGGCTTTGGGCCAAATATGGCATGTAGTTTCTGTCAGTAATGGGTGTTTGTCCTAATTACATACTAATATTGTTCACTATGTGCCCCACCAGGGAGTCAAGAGGATGTCATTCTCTCGTATGATCCTGTGATGCGGCAAGAAAGTAAGTTACTTAAATGTGTGATCAAAGCCACATGAAACTGATTTCATGTGGCTTGATTTGTAGTAACGACTAAAACCATAACGTTACGTAGCATATAGAGCCAGAGTAGGCTAATGAGTCAAGCTAGCTTGCAAATTCCAGCATGCTTTAATGCTACACTGGTTACAGAAAATGAGCTGAACAGTGCCCTGGTGGCCAGTAGCAGTGCTGGGTGTAACTGTCCCTCCACCTCACCCCCCCACCGCTCCAGAGAAGGACAAGCTACGTAGCTAACTAGCCAGCCATCCGTCTCAGCTTTCTTCCCTGCGAGCTGCGACACTTTACGGCTGACCTGTGTCGTAACCATAATAACTAACAACAATAGACATTTTCTTTTGTACTAGTCAAATGACTATGAAAAAAGTCCTTTCTACTCTTATTCTATTTATATGGTTGCATTTTAGTTTGGCGGCGTGGCTCTGCTACATAGACTGTATATGTGATGTCTGGAACAAATCTGAGCAGGCCAGATGTAGACTGTCCTAACCCATTCATGAACATGAACACAGATTAGAAACATTCTAACTTCATGTACAACTAAATACAACTGAATGAGGCTTCATGAGGAACTTCCCTCTCTCTGCCAGTAACAAAAACTGTTGTAACCACGGCTTCGTATGAAGTGGCAACTGTCCTACAATGAATAATTAATAATAAACTACACAAGTAACAAAGTGAACAGTGAGTTAGCAGACTCATGACAATTACTCCACATTGAACAGGCGTATGGAAAAAAATCTGATTCAGAATCTGGTTATGGCCAAGTAGGTGTATTTAAAAAATATTTATGACATATCCTTTCAAAATAAAAGAGCTTAGCAGTATTGTGGAAAGATATACTATAGGGAATGTGCAAACGTTCACAGCATTAAGGATACAAAGAATATAAAAATGAAATGTAATCCCAGGCGTTTTTGGTTGCAATCATTCGTTTTCTGTAAACATCTTCTCTTTTTTTAACTCTGATGTTTATAAGCTGCTTTGTTTTTGCACCAGTCCTAAATATTTCAACACTTTTCAAATGAAATGAACATGTCCAGTGGTTTCTAGACTAGTTGTTTAATCCTAAATACAATGTAACCTTTAAGTGGTAAACATCTGTATGACAGTGGTCAGCAGGTACACGAGTCTCCATTTAGTGAAAAAGAATGACAATGAAAAAGTACATCTGAATCAAACTCCGTAACATCCTAAATAATCTTAAGTATTCATTTTATATTTTTTATAAACATTAGCTGTGAGTGTAGTGCTTCTCTTTTAATTACCAGACTTTCCAGCAGCTACACTACTACCGAATCAAAATCAGAATCAATCAGCACTTTCTGACTGAACGCCTCTAAGGTTAGAAGTCAGAAAGGTCTGTCACCGGTCTAAACCTAGCTCACGTTCTCTATTGGTGGCTAAGCAATCCAACGTGAATAAGAGTTAGAAGGATCTCACAGCACTTCCTGTAACTGTTGGCAGCGGCTGTTTAAAACAGCACACTGTTACTCAGAGGACATCTCAGAGGAAGAGTTCATACGATTGTCACCAACATGATGCAGTAGCTTTGCATTGAAAGTTCCTAGACACTGCAGGATACTGTAGTATAGCTTATCGATCATTCAATAAACTAACATATTATATCAGATATGATGCTGTGTGCTGGGACAGACCAGCGCTTAGCAGGAATTACATTGACTTTGGTCCATATCATGCTATCCATACTTGTTAGTCATATTTCTACACATATGGATATTGTAATGCATCTTTGCACACAAACAAGAACTAAAGCTCCCCTGCACATAGCACATGGAAAATAACTTTCATACGGTTTACTTTCATGCATAAAAAACAGTCAGTGTTGTCTTTTAAAAAGTCTTTCTTTTCTCTTCCAGTTAATTATGCCAGACCCGTCATAATCCTCGGGCCGATGAAGGACAGAATCAATGATGATCTGATATCAGAATTCCCAGACAAGTTTGGCTCTTGTGTGCCACGTAAGTATTTAATGGAAATAAAGCAGGAATTTATTTTGAACAGTGAGATTACAGGTTGTATTCATGCTGTTACATAATGATAGTTGTAGAATGGCATGATGTTCTGCTGATGGTGAAATCATTGTCTGTGTTTATGATGTGTTAATCAGTCATGACCTTGATCATATGTGGAGTCAGTGTGATGTGTGACCATTTATCACCCACTCATCCCACCACTGTTCTCTAATGTACTGCACTTTTCACTTTAAAGGAACACTTCACCCACAAAATGACCATTTGTATATTAATTACTCACAGCGTGTTACCTTGAACTTTTGAAGAAGACTTTTTCCTGCGTGTCTCCACGGTGAACGGAGAATTGAAAATTTGACAGATGAGCTTCTGTAATGAGGATGACATGGTTTTAGAGGGACAGCCCACACAGATCATTGTTTGTAATCAGACCCACCTCCACTGTGAGGCTCTAATCACTTGCACAGCGCTAAGGGGAAGACATGTCTAATGCTGCTTATTTATCACTGTCAATGAATTATCTTATACCATGAATTGGATTGTACTGTTTTGGTTCACTGTGGATCTAAATATATTTTTTAATGTTTTGTCAGAGAAAGCGGCCCATGTAACTTCATGTAACGCTGCCATAGTGCTATAGATGGAAGGACTATATCTCATTTGTGTGTGTGACCCCAGTTTACTCCATTTGGACTCGTCCTAAAGAGAACAGCTGACTCCTCTCTGTGTGTGATGTGTTCTCCATGAGCCAAAGCTGTATTTCTTTTGCATGTTTTCATTTACTTATCTCTTTTATTTCAATATACCCTTCAAACCGTATAAAGCTGCTAACAGTTCAGGGCACCAAGGTGAGTGAGTGGATGAGCGCAGTTCATTCTTTCTTCCCTTTGTCTAGAGAGTGAGTCTTGAAGTCTTTTGTTCCTCTACTCCTTTTATCTTTTTGGAACTACTGTTGTGTACAATCAGTTTGAAATTTGACACTGGTGGTATACCTTTGTAGAATAATAATTATCAGCCACCTTCTTGTCTTTAAAGATATCCAGTGAAATTTGCTCAAAACTTTTCTAGCGCATTGTATATTAACAATGTTTAACAAGGAGTTCCTTAATTTCCAAAGCTCTATACATTTTCTGTTTGAAGCTCATAAGTGAAGAATCCACTCCACTTGCCCTTTGTGTTTATCTAATTGATGAAGTAACAAAGTCAAAAGAAACGTGTGACTACATTTAATGTCCCGTTTCTCTATTTGCTTACTTGTATAAATTCATTGACAAGCTCTGATTGATGTGAGTGGATATCTTTAAAGGTTAACGTGTAGCACTGTTCTTTTGAGGATTCAGCCACCTGCTGGTAGGATTTGTTACAGCAGAGGGCTGTCCCAATAAAGAAACCAGCAGGCTTTATTGGAGCATAACTTAAAGAAACATCGGCACCAACAATCTCAGTGTTGTGAGAAAGACTCGCCACATTAGTTTGTGGTAATTACAATAATTTGACAATAATTACAAGTCAATTCAAACTTTATTAATATAGCACATTTCATACACAGGGCAACACAATGTGCATTACATCAACAATACAATACAGTACAATACAATAACACAAGTGCAGAATCAAAATCAGAACGGGGTTTATTGCCAAGTAGGTTATTTACATACTTTGTGTTGGGACCGTACAATAAACATATTAATGATGTAAAAATACAGGTAATAGTACTCATAAATATAGAATAGTAAATTGCCATACAAAAGAATTAAGAGATACTATACGAAAATACGATAACAAATATGTACAGTCCAAGTGTATTTTGATACACTTAGATGTGCAAAAGTTCACAGTGAAAATAATATGTGCAATGGACAGGGATAATAGTCAACAGGTGTGAGTGCAGTAATACAAAGAATCAATGTAAAATATAGAAACACACACGGACACACACACTATTGTGGAAAATACCCTGATTTTGGGGGTGTTTATGTGGCCTTTTCTCGAGAAAGCGGTAAACACAACCCCATTTGAAGACAGCCTCCCCTGCTTTAGACTCTGATGAAGGATGGTAAAAAGACCGGTTCCTGTGTACCATGTTCATAAAGTATCCACTGGTCTCCTTATGACATTATAGTTTCTAAATTATTAAGAGCTTACTCTCCTCCTTGCACCAAAGATACCACTCGGCAGAAGAGGGACTATGAGGTGGACGGGCGAGACTACCACTTTGTGACGACCAGAGAGCAGATGGAAAAGGACATCCAAGAGCACAAGTTCATTGAGGCGGGACAGTACAACGATAATCTCTATGGAACGAGTGTCCAGTCTGTGAAATATGTGGCCGAAAGGGTGAGACTCATGTTTAAAGCTAAACCACATGGAAGGACCAATAAATGTATCGATGTAACGTTCAGTTCTTGCGGTGTAAATAGAAGTATATTGGATATATATGTTTATCGACTGCTCTGTGATATCGATAGAAGAAAATATCTAGTTTCTTGTACATGATGCTGTTTAGACCAGGAGATTTTGCTTTTATAAACTGAGAGATTAGAGTGTGTGTTGTACATCTCTTGTAAATTCATGCCACCATCATCCCTGTCCCCAAAAAACCAAGGTTCACGGGACTCAATGACTACAGGCCCGTCGCCGTGACCTCTGTGGTCATGAAGTCTTTTGAACGCCTAGTCCTGTCTCACCTTAAAACCCTCACCAACCCACTCCTGGACCCCCTGCAGTTTGCCTACAGAGCCTACAGAGGTCTGTAGATGACGCAGTCAACTTGGCCCTTCACTTCATCCTCTAGCATCTGGACTCCCCAGGAACCTACGCCAGGATCCTGTTTGTGGACTTCAGCTCTGCCTTCACACCATCATCCCATCTCTGCTGCATGATACGTTCTCTCAGCTGCACGTGCCCGACTCCACCTGCAAGTGGATCACAGAAGTGAAGCTGGGAAAGCACGTCTCAGCCTCCCGGACCATCAGCACCGGTTCCCCCCAAGGCTGCGTTCTTTCCCCTCTGCTCTTCTCCCTGTACACCAACAGCTGCACCTCCAGTCACCAGTCCGTCAAGCTCCTGAAGTTCGCGGATGACACCATCCTCATTGGACTCATCTCTGGTGGGGATGAGTCCGCCTACAGGTGGGAGACTGACCATCTGGTGACCTGGTGCGGTCTGAACAACCTGGAGCTCAACGCTCTAAAGACAGTGGAGATGGTTGTGGATTTCAGGAAGAACGTAGCCCCACCTGCCCCATCCTTCTGCTTCCTGGGCTCCATCATATCCCAGGACCTCAAGTGGGAGCTTAACATCAGCTCCATCACAAAGAAGGCTCAGCAGAGGATGTACTTCCTGAGGCAGCTGAAGAAGTTCAACCTGCCAAAGACAATGATGGTGCATTTCTACAGAGCCATCATTGAGTCCATCCTCTGCTCCTCCATCACGGTCTGGTACGCTGCAGTCACTGCCAAGGACAAGGGCAGACTGCAGCGCATCATTCGCTCTGCTGAGAGGGTGATTGGCTGCACTCTGCCGTCCCTCCAAGACTTGTTCACTTTCAGAACCCTGAAGTGAGCAAGAAAGATTGTAGCTGACCCCTCTCACCCTGGACATGATCTGTTCGTGCCCCTTCCATCTGGTAGGAGGCTGAGGTCCATCAGAACCAAGACCTCACGGCACACAAACAGTTTCTTCCCGTCCGCAGTCGTGTTCATTAACAGAGCCCGGGTCCCCCACTGACTCTATCATCCCCAGGACAATTTCCTTCTGGTCTCTCCCCTGCACATCCCTGTTTCTTTATTCAAACACACTCATCACTTTTAACATTTCACTTACACTTCACTTGTTTTACAGTCCTGTTATCTGTTTTGGTATGCACTTTATTTTATATTTTATTGTAAATTCTAATATGCTTCTATTTCTTGCACTGTGTTAATTGTTGTTGATAGTTTAATGTTATTGTTCATTGTTAAATGTTACGCACCACCCGCCACGACAAATTCCTTGTAGGTGCAAACTTCCTTGGCAATAAACGGTTCTGATTCTGATTCCGTCTCAGGGGAAACACTGCATTCTGGATGTGTCTGGAAACGCCATCAAACGACTACAAGTAGCACAACTCTATCCCATCGCCATCTTCATAAAACCTAAGTCTATTGATTTGTTAATGTGAGTATGCATTTGTTTCCCTTTGATAATAATTCAGATAATACTTGTTTTGTATTATTGAAGATGTATTGGAATGTTGCAAGACTTTACTTCAAGTCCCCCATTTATCATTTATAATTAAACATGTATAACACACTATAATGTAGTCGTAAGTAGATATAAATGTTTTATTAACTTAATTAACTGTATCTCCTCCTGTGGTCATCAAGGAGTATAAACAGATAATGAAGGACAACATAGTAAAACAGTTGTAATAATATATAATATGTCTTTTTAGGTGTTTATCTGCTTATAACTACATTGTAGCATGTTATAAACCATTCATTAAATGTCTGTATATTGCTTATGAATTAGAAATAGGGGAACTTAATTTAACTTAAGTATTAGAATAAGTTGGGAACCAGGTTCCACGTGTAAACCGGAGGAACTGATCGACACCCTGCACAACAATGAAATGCAATGCATTGAAATATAAAGACACTGCTGAATAATAACAGCAGGGGTCAACACAGTTGTCAAATACAAATCAGATACAGAACCATCTGTGGCCTTTGTCCCTGTACAGGGACATGAATAAGAGACTGACAGAGGAACAAGCCAAGAAGACGTTTGACAGGGCGATGAAGCTGGAGCAGGAGTTTGGTGAATTCTTCACAGGTATGATATTAATACAAGCACAAATTCAGAAAAAGCCGTCTATATTCAGCTTGTCCCTTACTGCTCAAACACAGTATGAACACACAAGGCTAGCTGGGTGCTTGATTAAAGGCCCTCCTTCCAGCTTGCCTCAGAGCAGAAGCAGTGAGAGGGTTGTGCTCACATGGCTACATGCCGAGGCCAAAAATATGCCGATTATCGTAGAGATTCTATCTGAGCCCCATCCAGACTAGACCTGTCAGTTTACTATGAAGATGACTTCTGCAATTACAAAGTGAACAACATTGGTGATATAAGAGTTGAAACTTTCAGCGATTCTAAACAGATTTGTTAAGATTACGGCATGTATCAGTGGTATGATTCTGCAGTTCTTAACTTTAACTTTTATTAAAGTGGTCAAATATAAAGGAAGTTAATATTACTTTTTGGTATCTGAAATCCACTATTGGCACTCAGATGTGGAGTCATTCGATGTAGGAAGATAAGCTCATGTTAAAGCGCCTATGTGTTATTTCTTTATGTAATAATCGCATATTTCAGTAACTCTTTCTGCCCATGTCTATAATGCATTATAAATATATTTATAATCAACTTTTATTTCAGACTCGAGTCCATATAGTTTTAAAATGCATTATAAACGTTATTCTTATAACACTGTATAATTGTAGTTATTAGCACTAGTGAATACAACGACAATAATCGAAACACATTATTAAGCATTTTGAGCAGTTTCTACAAACAAAGACTTTTGCCATTTAAATTTGGGTAACATTATATGTCTATAATGCATTATACACTTTTCATAAAGCAGTCATTATAGTGTGATTATGATTTATTTTAAATGGTCATTGATTGCTTTATGTAAAGTGAAAAATTGTGAAATTAATTTTCACTTTACTTAATATATACAATGACCCCAAAATCCCATCATATTACATTATAACATTGATTATAATGCACTGTAAAAATATAATGTATTACAACTATAGGAATTATAATACACTATGATCCTTACAAAAATCTATCTCAGTGAGTGACCAGCAATTATGAAGTATTATGATACTTGACCTTATAAGTCATAATAAAATGCTTTATGATGTGTTATGATTACTTTTATAAATCATTTTATTCATGAGTGCTTATAATTATAATTATACAGTGCTATAAGCCGATTGTAAAGCATTATGGATATGTTTATAATGCCTTATAGACATGGGTGTCATAGATAGTGTTACCCATATTTCAATGGCAAATGTCTTTGTTTGTAGAAACTTCAAGCTGCCACAGTAATAATTAGTGTCAAACACGTGGAGGCAGGTCAGCAGGGCCTTTTATTCTGTCAATAGAAATCTTTGACCTACATCAGGGCCTTAAACATTTGACAGCTGAGAGGCTTTATGAGTGAAAAGGTGCATGTGTGACTGTAATTATGTAAATGTGACCTACCTGTTCTATACAAAGTTCCACAGTACATAAAGAGTTCCCTTTGCTTTGCAGCCCTGGTTCAAGGAGACACCTTAGAGGACATTTATAGCCACTGCAAACAGGTGATAGAGGAACATTCAGGACCCTATATCTGGATCCCGTCGAAGGAGAAACTATAATAACTCATCACTCTGGAAGGGAGCCTGGACTGCTAGAGACTACTAATACGTTTGTTGTAACATATGATAACTGTATGGTGATGACTTCATAAATATCTATTGTGTTATATGTTTCATGTGTTGGTTTTTTCACTTTTGTTTGGTTACTGCTTCTTTCACTCAACATGAATGTTCCTGAATGTATTCCACAAAGTGTTAGAGACTTTTAGGTCTTGAAACATGAACCATTTGTATGTTTGTTGATTTTGATTTGAACACAGAGAGAAGGAATGTGATGAAAGCTAAGTAAATGTGGGGAGTGTGTCCACATCTGCACTGTGTGGGAGCTGGAGGTGGGGTGTAGTGCAGACGTCTTTGCTTCGCTAACATAAGAAGGAAAGTAGGTATTCCTACTGAGACACCCCTTCACACTGCACCTAGCAAGGAATCATATGAAGTTTAATGTTTTGTCTGATCACAGGAACACAGCTTTGCTTTGTGTTTGTTTACAGCTTCTTTTCCTTCTTGGATTACTGTATTTATTTCTCTGACATGACGTTGAGGATGTGTGAGGAAAATGTTTTGTTCGCTCTAAAACTTTCATGAGTTTTTTTTAATTTTATTTAAAAGCACATCCAGCTCATCCAGCTGTTGCATTTGACAATGATTAAAGGGAGAAAGCTGTTGTTGGCAATGGAGATGTAACACTATATTTTGCTACTTAAATTGCTAAGGGGGGCACAGAAGCACAGAATTATTTATTACTGAAACAAACTTTGATTAAAAGGTCATTTACAGAGCATGTTTTATTTTAATGATGTATGTCGTGACTGTGTTAGGGTGGATGTGAACTTTATGGTGAAAGGGACATTTCATGTTTTAGGTTTGGAGTGGAAAGGGTTAAATATTAATTTAATACTGAAACACACTTTTGAAACAATAATAGCAGGACATATAAAAGTATAAAAACAGAGCAGGCAGAACATGAAAGTAAAGTGAAAGCATACATTTTACAAAATGCAGGTAAGTATTAGATATTGGTATTCTGTGGCAACATTATGAAGTGAGTAAGGATTTGAGAGACTAAAACAGGTGAGTTCTTCAACTTGAGTTTGAAGCTGATACTGATTCAGTCAGCTTGCTGTTCCTGAGTCATAATGACAGAGATTAGATAATGATTGGATTCATAGCTTAGGAAAACCCAGTATGACCCTGCTCTCCGTTTCATATCCAACATCTTGGTGTCTACCTGTTGAACCGCAGTGGGTGGATTGTAACATTGTAACAAAAAGCAGGATATTTGTACTAAAAATACTTTGGAAGATAACCAGTTGATTTGTCTAAATCAGATTAGTTTCAGATAAACGTTTTAATACATTGTTGTACAGAATGAAGACTGTGGATTTTGTCCTCCATCGCTTAATGTCCAGTTTGAACAGGATGCATGACTACAGCAAGCAAAACCTGGTTCAATGTGCATATGGGCACCTGACTATTGTTTTAAGATGGACAGGAAAAATTGTGAGGCTGTCCTTTCATTTTTAACATTTAAACTTAGTAATCATGGACACAAAGTACACTATTATACATGTGTGTCCTCAGGCTAAAACACTAATGCACCAACAGAGCTATAATCACGTCAGACCTCCTCCAAGTTTACCGTGAGACAAATGCAATCTCACTTATGAGATTCTTCTTAGCTGGAGAAATGATGACTCAACAACTCTTTGAACTCACACCCAGCTAGGCAACGACGTTCAGCAGAACAGTAGACAGGACAATAATCCAGAGTGAGCCACAGAGAGCAAGGAGGCCTGAATACTAGGGCTGGGGGAAAAAATCGATACAGCATAGTATCGCGATATTTTGCGTGGCGATATTGTATCGATATACGGACGCCAAGTATCGGTCTTTTATTATATAAACTATTAAAAAATAAATAAATACTAGAAAAATCAAATCAATTGCTTTTTCAGTCCACTAGATGGTGCTGAGTTGTTTTCTGGTGAGGTCAGCAAAGGTCCCGGGTCAGCATGATTGGTAGGAAGTTGGTCAAAACAAAGATAGAGACATCTGGCCTCACAACGGGGTTAAATCTGCCAACAGTAGCCAGGCTCATGTGGAGAGTGCAGCGCATAACTGTCTCTCTGCCCATGACATCCACGCATCACAAGTTATACTGAGTGTGGTGGAAAAAACATATTTAATGAACAGACACTTCAATCAAAATTCAGCTGAATGGATAGAGCTCTTTCCCCACGGATGGTTCGGAGGTCTAACAACAATAAAAAGACAAAACAGAGTATATATGTGCGTTATCTCGTCTCCTCTCCCTTTACCCTCCCCCTCACAGATGTTGTCGGCCGCTGCACCCACCAAGGCCAGGTTCCCAGCATTTCGTGGGAAGAGGGTTAGGGTGGTATATGCAGGTTTAAGCGATACAAGTTATAACTAAAAGAACCATATGATACATTTCCACAACACTGAGTTATATAACTATTATATCCTACTTATGTAAGTTATAGTTCTGAGCCCACACGTTTGCATTTAGTTAAGTTGGACTATGTAGTAATACAAACTGTTCAGTTTGTCAGGTTCATGCAACATTTATGACATTGTTGGTCAGTCTGTCTGCTTGACAATCCTACTTTGCTGCAATAAAAAAGATGAGATGAACAGACTGAATACTTTATCTTATTAGATAAAACATGTTGACACAGTTTTCCTTTGGGGACATCATTTGAATAGAATAGAAAAGTACCTTATTCATCCCCAAGGGGAAATTTGTCTGTGGCAGCAGCAAACAGGGTTACACAATAAAATGTAAAATATTACCTATTAAATTTAAGAAAACAAAGTAATAAAAATGCACAGTATATACACTGAATATAATTGTATTAAGTTAACTAAGTAGGAAAAAATAAAAATTAAAATAAACAAAACAGTAGTGCACAAGATCACCAACAGCAGCAACAACAGTGTATCAGTGTTATAGTCTTGTGTTTGACTTGGCCAGAGGTGATTTATTATACAGTGATATGGCAGTGGGCAGGAATGTTCTCCTGTATCTGTCCTTGTGACAGCGGAGCTGGATCAGTCTGTTGGAGAAAGTGCTCCGCTGTCCCTGCAGGAGGTGGTGGAGAGGGTGATCCGGGTTATCCAGTATGGATAATAGTTTCTTCAGTGACCTCCTCTCCACCACCTCTTCCAGACTGTCTTGTTTGCAGCCAATGATGGAGCTGGCCTTCTTAACCAGTTTGTTAAGTCTGTTGGTGTCTCCGGCTCCAATGCTGCTCCCCCAGCAGACTACGGCGAAGTAAAGTGCACTGGCCACAACAGACTGGTAGAACATCTCCAACATCCTGGTGCACACGTTGAAGGATCGAAGTTTCCTCAAGAAAAAGAGTTGACTCATCCCCTTCTTGTACACAGCGTTGATGTTGTTCTTCCAGTTCAGTCTGCTGTCGATGGAGACACACAGGTACTTGTACTCCTCCACCATGTCCACTAGGGGTGGGAATCGCCAGAGATCTCGCGATACGATATTATCGCGATACTTGGGTCACGATACGATACTATCGCGATACTTCGATATTATCGCGATACTTCGATATTATCACAATACTTTCACGATACTGCGATATTCTGAGTATTGTGATAACATATATTGCGATTTATTACTTTTTTCAACTTCAAAGTATGTCCCCAAAGGAAAACTGTGTCAACAACATGTTTTATCTGAGTTCTTTCTCTGATTGAATGTCATAACTTCTCAGAAAAGGGTTGGAACTGTGTTGTAATTGAACGAGACACTCCCCTTGATGACTTGAATGAGCACATGGAGCAGCAAATCTGCAGATCCTCTGGAAAGCTATCTCCTGTTGGCGGCATGCTAATGACTTGAATCCAATTGGACCTTGAAGAGGGTCCTCTTGTGTCCATCATATGTCAATTATGGAATGATAAGCCAGTTACAAGTGTTTTTATTGCACCCAACAGAAACAGCAACATGTACACATCATTAACAGTCTTTTAATTAATTAAAAATACTTTATAGCAAGATAGAGGAATACATTCTTTTTAGAAATTAAGAGAGGGTCGTTTAGGTAAAATGTTCCAAAGTTAGAGGTCGTAGGTCCAAGGTAAGGTGCCCAAAAACAGGATCAGGGGCCGAAATTGGCCCCTGATCCTGCGGCTGACCGCATGGCAAACCTGACCCGCCATCGGAGGGCCTCCGCCGACCGGCGTTTCGCTGGTTCGGGCGGTAGGTTCCTCCGGCCTGCGGGTTAGTCTCTATGGCCAGGAGGACCCACACGCAGGGTTG
>CM051703.1:707500-820000 GCA_028022725.1 Lycodopsis pacificus
CTTCATCAGTGGATCTCTGAGGAAGGGAGCTGTACATTAATGCAATAGAGGCTTGTTAGTTTGCTCAGATGGTTTTAAGGATCACCGTGTGTCTCACTTTACATGCATTTCATGAACTCCCGTATAACCCCCAGTATATGCGCAAGCGCATTAGACTACCATATATGACAGGAGCTGCCATTTTTCCCGGGGGAGTGACCAGCTTATCCAGCTACCTTCACTGAGCCTGCGCTGGAGCAGGTTCAAGCTTTTGGATGTGTTGCCATGGTGATTTTGCCGAACTTGCTTCGTGGAACCGAAAAGCCTGATCTACGTCATCTTATCCTGAAAAGTATCCGGCTAACTAAGTTAGACACGTACGTGGAACGGGGCCCAGGTGCATTAATCCATCCATTATCTGTAATAACTTATCCGTCTCAGGGTTGTGGGGGGGCAGGAGCCGATCCCAGCTGATATTGGGCAATGGCAGGGTCCACCCTGGACAGGTCGCCAGACTACACAGCGCTGACATATAGAGACAGACAACCATTCACACATTCACATCTGTAAGAGCCATTTTGTTGTTTTTGTTTATGTACAACCTCCCACCACATGGGGCGGTAGTGGCGCTGTGAGTCAGGCCACAGGTAATATAATCAGTGGGGTCATTGGGCACAGGTGTTGCTCATAGGTAGAAGCAAACAATTTTTGACCGTGCATATGTAACAACGGCAAGTGTTGTGATTTATTGGTTAAAATGGAGAAATGCATAACTGGAAGAGAAAGTGGTGAACTCTTATTATGTGAGGAATAAAATACCAATATTCGAACCTGGACTATGTTATTTATGGCACACGTCAGAACAAGCATTACAGCAACCATAGTGACTTTTTTATTGGGAAGCAACGGTCACTACAATAAGTCAAAAACTGCTTCATTGAGGAGATCTCTGCTGGCGTTTGACTGCGTTCCGGGACCAGCTGGTGGAGGCTACTGATCATCTCGTCCGTTGGGCCGGAGCTGTTGGAGCGCCGGAGAGAGTCGGTGAGCCACGGAACCGGAGCTGTTGGAGTGCCGGAGGCAGTCGGTGGAGCACCGGAGCTGTTTGAAGCGCACAGGAGCAGATTGGAGCTGCGGTTGTCTCACGGAGGAAATAGAACGTAAGAACAACTGTATGCAGTTCAACGCCAAGGTATGTGTGTCGCTACCTCCAACAAAGGAATAGCCATCGTTGTAACTTTGCGCGTAAAATCCAATGAATTGGTGGTGACAGTATAAATGAACTGAGCGCGTATTCACAAAATTGAATGTGCGTAACTTAACTGACAATGGAAGAGGAGCCAGCTGCCGGTTCTGAACTCTTAACGGAGACAGAGCCTCGGGTTGCATCTGGTGTTATGGACTACACTGTAAAAAAGCGGACTGTTAAATTGACAGAAAAAGCTCTTGTGGAAAAAATTGTCAACTTGCAAAAGCAAAGAGAGGAAATTCCAAAGAGCACACAATCTCAAAGAGATACTTGTGGATTTGATGGGTGATAAAGGTTATGTAATAGAGGTAAAAGGTACATTTGAAAAATATAATGTTCTCTGTGGTGAAGCAAAAGAAATACATGAAACGTTGATGGGGTTGTTACCTGAAGAGGAGGTGGATAAGCATGAAATGTGGTATAAACTAAAAATGCTCAGTGTCAATGACTTTATTGCTGATGTAAACAAATGGTTGTTTTGCAATGAAAGTCACCTCAATAGTGAAGGTGGTGATCTTCATAGTGAGGGGGATAATGTGAAGCCTCAGGACAGCATTTCAAATGTTGAATCAAATGCTTCCAACAAGGGCTCAGGAAGGAAAAGTAATGTCTCAAAAGGCAGCAAGTCTACAACATCATCTGCACGGCGTCGAACAGAGGCAGAAAAGGCTGCGCTCATGGCACGTGCTGCAGCGCTACAGAAAAGGCATGTCTTGGAGGAGCAAGCGGAACAGCAAAGGCATGTCTTGGAGGAACAAGCGGAACAGCTAAGGCATGTCTTGGAGGAACAAGCGGAACAGCTGAGGAGGGCAAAGGAGCAACACGAAATGGACACTGAAATAGCAGCAGCTACAGCAAAACTAGCAGTGTTGAATGCCTCGTGTCATGGTAGTGTTTCAAATGCACATTCGGATGGGATGGAATCCTATTTCAAAAAAGGAGCAAACCTCAATCCTCATGCTGAACAATACAACCCACTGCAAAAAGAATCACCTCGGCAGAAATATTCATGGTCTGCCAACCCTAAGGCAACCGTGGAAAAACGAATGAATGCGGACAAAACTGCTGAGCACCAATCACAGCAGTCAGATATAAATCCTGGTGGTGAGCAAGCAACACAATCCCAAGGCAATCCTCAAGTAACTGGGGATCTCTACAGTCTGTTACAAAGATAAAATGAAGTAACAGCACTCCTTATACAATCACAGAACTCTCAGTTTCTCCCGCACAGAGAAATACCTATTTTCGACGGAGATCCGCTCAAGTTTAGAGCATTCATCAGAGCTTTTGAGCATTGTGTGGAAGCTAAAACAAACAGAGGAGATTGTTTGTATTATCTTGAGCAATTCACTAGGGGGCAGCCTAGGGATCTGGTGCGTAGCTGCCAGCACATGACTCCAGAGACGGGCTATGCTATGGCCAAAGACCTTCTTGGAAAACATTTTGGAAATGAAATAAAGGTCACAGCTGCCTATGTGGATAAAATCATTGGATGGCCTGCTGTTAAGGCAGAAGATGTTAAAGGGCTGCAGGCATATGCATTGTGTTTACGAGAGTGTTGCAACGCTATGAAGGAATTGCAATATTTAGATGAACTCAATATGCCAGCAAACATGAAAACAATAATGCAGAAACTTCCTTACAAGCTCAGAGAGAAATGGAGAGTGACAGCGTGTGACATCTCTGAAACCGAAGGTCGCAGGTCTGGCTTTAAAGACATTATCAAGTTCATCGAGTACCAAGTCAAGATTGTTTCGGATCCAATCTTTGGCAACATTCAAGACACTTAAGGGGGTGTAACTAAAGGAGGCAACAAGGCCAAGTTAGAGCAAAAGTCGCAGTTCAAGAGAAACAGCTTTGTAACCACTGTCCTTATGTCCACTGAACCAGCTGTGAATGCAAACAAGAAAAGCATTCAGACTCAAACACAAAGTATGTCACCTACAAGTTCAAATCTTGTTTCCTGTTTGTATTGTATGCATGGACACGCATTGGAGCATTGTCCACAATTGCAAAAAAGAGTACATCGGGAAAAATTGGAATTTCTGAAAGAGAAAAGTGTTTGCTTTGGTTGCCTGCGCATAGGACACATGCGCAAAGATTGCAATAAACTCATATCTTGCAGAGGTTGCAACCAAAGTCATCCCAGCATTCTTCACATTGAAAAAAAGGAAAGCAGCAAAGGCGAAGATCAGCCAAAGGAACTGTCGGTGAGTGGCACGGCTGTCTCTACTTGTGGTCATACAGGGGCCGGGGGCAGTAATGGCATCCTTTCAATCTTACCTGTCAATGTTAAGTGTACAAAGGGAAACAAAATCGTACAAACTTATGCATTTCTGGATCCAGGAAGTACTGACACTTTCTGTTCTGAAAGTCTAATGGAAAGGCTGAGCATCAAAGGAAGAAAGACGAAGATTAATCTACGTACAATGGGTCACAGTACTACTGTTCAAAGTTGTATTGTCAAAGGTTTAGAAATCTCTGAATTTGCTGACAAGCAGTTTTTTGAGCTTCCTAGTATGTTCACTCAGAAGGAAATGCCCGTGTCGACAAACAATATCATTCCTGAAGAAGAGTTGTCTAAGTGGACTTACCTGAAGGATGTACATATTCCCCGTATTAACGCTGATGTTGATTTGTTGATTGGCACAAACGCCTCAAAGTTAATGGAACCGTGGGAAGTGATTAACAGCCGAGGAGAGGGACCGTATGCAGTAAGAACTCTACTGGGCTGGGTGATTAATGGACCACTTCATGGAAACAGTGCAAAGCAGTGTGAGAGTGGCTACCCTGCTATTACTGTTAATCGGATTGGTGTTGACAAATTGGAAGAACTGTTGATAAGACAGTACAATCAGGATTTCAGTGAAACTGTCTCTAATGACAAAGAGGAGATGTCAATAGAAGAAAGAAAGTTCATGGAAATAATGAAAGGTTCGGTACAACTTAAAGGTGGACATTACAATGTTAAGTTGCCTTTCAAGGCACCCCATGTAAACATACCAAACAACTTTACTGTTGCTAAACAGCGTGTCAGTTCACTGAAAATGAGACTTCTGAAGGATCAAAGTTACCACAAAGAATATTCAAACTTCCTTATTGATGTCATTGGCAAAGGATATGCTGAAAAGGTGCCAGAGCATCAGGTGGAACGCACTGATGGAAAAACATGGTATCTCCCTCACCATGGTGTATACCATCCACAGAAAAGAAGATTACGTGTTGTGTTTGATTGTGGAGCAGAATTTAAAGGAGTCTCACTGAACAGTCAGCTTCTGCAAGGACCAAACCTGACAAGCTCTTTGTTAGGAGGTTTGTCACGGTTCAGGCAGTAATATATATATAACTATAGCAATCATGGCTGATGTGCAAGCAATGTTCCATCAGGTAAAGGTTGCAGAAGAACATTCCGACTTCTTGAGGTTTTTGTGGTGGCCAGAAGGGAACCTAGAGCAAGAACTTGTACAGTACCGTATGACTGTCCATCTGTTTGGGGCAGTATCTTCTCAGAGTTGTGCGTGTTATGCTCTAAGGAAAATTGCTGATGATAATCAAAACAGATTTCCAGCAGAAGTAATTGACACGGTCACAAGAAGTTTTTATGTGGATGATCTTTTGAAAAGTTTGCCTTCTGAAGAAGATGCTACTCTAATGGTCAGGAACCTCACAGCTGTCTGCAAGTGGGGAGGTTTCAATCTCACCAAATGGATCAGCAACAGTCGTGAGGTGCTATTGGTAATTCCAGAAGAACATAGATCCAAGACCTTCAAGGAGTTGGATCTTGACAGAGACAAATTGCCAGTTGAACGGGCTCTTGGACTACAATGGTGCATCGAGACGGACACCTTCAAGTTCAAATTTAACATCCGAGAACAGCCACGCACAAGACGTGGGATGTTATCTATGATCAGTTGCGTCTATGATCCTTTGGGGTTCTTAGCCCCCTTTACAATCCCAGCTAAGATGATTTTGCAGGACCTGTGTCGGTTGAAATGTGGTTGGGATGATCCAGTACCCCAATTCTTTCAACAGAAATGTAAAAAATGGTTGGAAGGTCATCAGTACTAAAATGCATCAAAAATGAAGACAAAAGGTTCCAAACATTCGTTGCAAACAGAATATCAACCATTAGAGAGGCATCACACACTTCACAGTGGAGATACATTCCTACAGCACAAAATCCAGCAGATGACTCCTCAAGGGGACTGAAAATTGAACATTTGGTTCAAAAGAGATGGATTGAAATGGATTGAAGTGATGAGTGGCCGGCGCACGTCTTGGATTTGGACATTGCCAAGGACCAACATATCTCGACTCTCATACTCCGTCATATTCATGAACAACTGAGCCATGGTTTTAAGACGTGGAAATATAATTGATCGATTGAAATTGACTGTTTAAAACGGTAAATTTTTTGTTTCTAATGTAATGGCTCCTTACGTAAACGTATAAATAATTGTTTTGTCTGCCGCCAGAACCAATTAGGGGCCGGTGTGTAAGAGCCATTTTGTTGTTTTTGTTTATGTACAACCTCCCACCACATGGGGCGGTAGTGGCGCTGTGAGTCAGGCCACAGGTAATATAAATCAGTGGGGTCATTGGGCACAGGTGTTGCTCACAGGTAGAAGCAAACAGTTTTTGACCGTGCATATGTAACAACGGCAAGTGTTGTGATTTATTGGTTAAAATGGAGAAATGCATAACTGGAAGAGAAAGTGGTGAACTCTTATTATGTGAGGAATAAAATACCAATATTCGAACCTGGACTATGTTATTTATGGCACACGTCAGAACAAGCATTACAGCAACCATAGTGACTTTTTTATTGGGAAGCAACGGTCACTACAACATCTATGGGTAATTTAGAGTCATCAAATAACCTAAACTGCATGTTCTTTGGACTGTGGGAGGAAGCTAAAGGGAACACGGGGAGAACAGGCAAACTTCACACCCCCACACACACAGAAGGGCCCAGAATCAAACCCGCGCCCCTCTTGCTGTGGTGTGAGAATGACTACTATGGGGCAACTGTGGCTCAGTGGTAGAGCATGGTCTTCCCTCAATCGGCAGTTCGATCCCCGGCTCCGCTAGTTCATGTCACTTAACCAGACACTCCCAAAAGTTGCTCCTGCGGTGTATGAATGGGTATGAAAGTTAGAGACCTTGCATGGCCCTGTCGTCAGTGTGGATGTGGGTAAATAACGACATGTAGTGTTGAAGCACTTTGAGTGGTTGGAAGACTAGAAAAGCACTATACACTTTTTACAATTTACTACACCACCATGCAGCATGTAAGCATAAAGCAAGAATAATACAGTCGTCTTATTAACCACCCAGACAAATTTTAATGATTTAAAAAAAATGTATATATCAAAAGAATTATATAAAATCGGGATTGGCTGACTGGTTAACTTTTCCATTTCCAGAGATTGCTAGTCGGCTAGCTAGTCTCCGGAGCTCCCGCCTGCTTCATCCACACACTATTGTCACAGCGCTGGTGCTGCATATTGCTATCGCAATAATAAATGACAACTTTGTTTGGATCGTTTTCTGAGACCAGTGTTGTGTGGAAGCATGGCAGAATTAGCAGGCTAGCTAAATAACCAGACATCCGCTAGTTGGCTTGCTGGTTCCGCCACGCTGTGGTACTGTACTGGTTGCAGAGGATGAGCCCAACAGTGGGCCATTTCTTAACATCTCTGTAATAGTTTAGCCTTCTGCGTGACGGCTGAGGAGGTTAATTGACAGCTAAGCTAAATTATTAGCAACATTTTCTCTCATCTTTGAAACGCCTCACCGGCATTGTAGCTAGAATCATCATCTTAAATGTATACAATATCGATTCTGGCACCCAACAACACAGCAAAATGGCACTTTTAATGTGTAACTTTCGCCAACACTGAGGTGATTGGTGTGTTGTAACGTAGCACGGTGACGTTGGCTGTAAAAAGGTCTATGATAGGCCATCTCACTGCTGCATGCTACTTTTGCAGAACGTTAAAGCACATGCTCACTGGGCAGAGCTTGTGCGCTAGAGAACTCTGCCAGCTAACTTCAACTTAAACCCTATGCTGACTTGAATGAGGATAAAATAATTCAATCATGCAGCTCTTATAGACTTTCCAAACGTTATCTGACTGAATTGATCAAATCTTGATCGTGGCATGTGTCATTTTGAGGGGGGTGTGACGTTCAATACAATACAGTGACGTAAGTACCAGTTTACCAGCATAATCTCAGGCCTGCCTAAAAAAAACCTTAACACAAAGATGGTGAAAGTATAGTTTAGTTCAGTGATTCAACTGGTGGGTCGCGACCCAAAAGTGGGTCGCGGACCCGTTTTCAGTGGGTCGCGGGCCTTTGCCTGACAAAAAAAAGAAAAAAAAAAGAAAAAAAAAAAGTTGTGATTTTATTTTGAAGGGCATTTTTTTTATGCAGCGGAATTATTCCAGCATTTACGGGACTTGTTCAGCGGTGCAGGAAAAACACCGACCAATGCGTTGTGAATCACATCACGTGAATATATAGGAGTATTCTGACAAGTTTCTTGACTTGAGTGAGATGTACAAACACCGTGACACACGGGGAGAGACGAGGAGAGAGACAGCAGAGCAGGACTGTTGTGAGAGATGTGAAAGTCAAATCATAGGACGATTTCCAAAAGAGAGAAATGTCCAGAGAGACCGGAGTCATTAGACTCTGACTGGACAGACTCATAGAGGTGAATTCTTCAAACAATAATTTGTCTTTTTAGAAGATGAGAAAAATACAATATTGTGGCTTTTTCACTTCACCCTGAATGAACTGAATTTAAAGCTGCAGGACAATTCAGTGAAAATAAGTTTTCTAAATTGAAATACATTTAAGGTTATTTCATCATATATATGCCAAAACTATTTCATAAACCGGATTTTTTTCTGTATAAAAAAAGCCGTTACCGAACGGTTGATTTATCATTTTATGGTAAACGTAGTGATTCTGAGATAATAAATCGTTTTTTTGACATATTGACATATTTTGGGATAATAAGATATTGAGAGCAATGCCTGTGGGATCATGCCTCTTTCAACTGTCAAACGGTGGAGCAAAGAGGTCCGTGCAAAGACTACTGTCCCATGCCCATCACTCATTCCGGCCTACAATCAGCATATGGGAGGCATTGATCTGTCTGACATGCTGGTACACCTGTACAAGACCCCAGCCAAGTCAAGGCGATGGTACATTCCCCTGTTTGGATACATCCTTGACCTGTGCATCTCAAATTCCTGGCTGGTCTACAAGAGGGATTGTGGCCTACTGAACGAGAAACCAATGCCTCTCAAAAGATTCCGCCTGGCAGTCGCCCACAGTTTGATGAGAGTCAACAAGCCAGGACCCAAAGTTGGCAGACCATCGACCTGCTCTCCACCACCTCAGAAGAAACGTTACACCCCAAGACCCTCACAACCACATGTGCGTTAAGACAACTGTGGACATTGGCCCCTTCACTGTGACAAGCGTGGGAGGTGCAACCTGTGTCCAAAGGGTGTGTCGAGATGGAAATGTGAGAAATGCAACGTTTTCCTGTGTTTGAATGCAAACCAGCAATGCTTTGCAGCATACCATCAGAAGTAAAGTAGCTATAATGCTCAAAAAACATTTGTGCTGTTGAAACACTGCACAGATGAGGTGTGTTGAGACTGAAATGTTTTTCTGTGTTTTGCAATGTTCCCTTGTTTGAATCAAAAACAAGATAGCATATCACCAAAAATCAGAAGTGTGAAGTGTATCAAACATTTATGCTGTTTATTACTTCAATCATTTTGGATTTCTTTTGAATAATTCTACTATATTGGTATTTGTATGTATTTTGGTACTTTTACCATAAAGTGACTCTCTCAACCGTTTGGTAGAGGCCTGTATTTAAAAAACTGTGGGGTCTGTTAGAAATTTGTTTTTGGATTGTTGTTATAACTGCCCCAAAGAAATAAAAAATGCAAAGGAATAATTTTTCCATTACTTTTTTCTTAGTGAGGACATTAAAGGGTTAACCGCCAGTGTTGTGGCCCACAATGCAATGCATACTGTAGCAGAGAAGAAGGAGCTAGGCATATATGGAAAAAAACATGTGGGCAAACCTGAGTACATCCCATGTATTTAGTGGTTCTAAGGGATACGGCTGGTCATGTTCTCATCTTTGTTAATGTCAACAAAGCATGAAATGACAGTCATAAAGTATCTTTACTCATGATGTAAAGCTTTACAAACTGTTCAGAAATATTAAGTTCATAGAGAAGAAAATGGCTCAGTAGTTGATCAATGTAGTCTTTAGCAAACGTTGCTCAAACAGAAAGAAATTGTTATTTCTGGGGACTCATTTCAGCAGCGAATTGATAAGCATTTAGTGCATTCGTGAGTGCATTTCTGGCAGTAGGACAGTGAGGGGAAATAAACTACAATGTAATGTCCATTCGTGGTAATGAATGGACATTACATTACAGTCATTTTTATCCAAAGCGACTTACAATTCAGTATCTATCTATACACCATAGGACAGCTACGGGAGCAATTTTGGGTTAAGTGTCTTGCTCAAGGACACATTGACATGCAACTAGTGGAGCCGGAGCCGGGGATCGAACCACCGATCCTCTGATTGCAGGACGGCCCTGCTATCCACTTAGCACGGTCACCCCCGTGGACATGTCACCCAGTGCAACAGTGTGCTAACTGATGTGTCTCTATGGCAGAGAGGAAGGATATACATACACAAACAACACTTAACTTAGCAGGATCCATTTTGGGTTGGATCTGCATAAAAAATATAGATCATCAGCAGAATGTGTGTTTTGGTTAATACAAATGACTCTTCCTTATACTATCAGTCCACTGGGGGTGCTAACAGTAGCATGGCACTCCACGGGCATTTCTGGGGTCAATTTCTCACTTTCTTTCATAACTTCCTGTTAATTTCAGCATTCCTCACTTATTCACTACCTCAAAGAGATTTCTCCGGTTCTGAAGTCAGTAGCTGTGTGAAGTAGTGTGAAGTAGCTGTGTAGCTCTCTGAAGTCATAATCACGCGTGACACCACTTGTTAATTCTGTTGCATTACTGTAACAAATCAAACCTCTTTCGACTCACTAGAAGCCTCCCATGGTATCAGCGCACGCACACACACACACACACACACACACACAAAACAAAGGAATCGTGACTTTTTATTTACTTGTATAAAATAATAGATCAACAAAAAAGCATTACTAATGTATAAATTAACTGCACATTACTTTATGCGTTACATATTCACGTCACGTTTTTGTCACCAGAGCACTTTAATAAAAGTAGAAAATAAAAGTTGCTGACTTTGCAACCTAAGGCCACTTACCCGCTTCACAAGAAGGTCCAATGGACGGACAATACTGAGCAGAGAGGAGTTCAAGTTTGAGAAAATAAAAGTGAAAACAGTCCAGAGCTAAAGTTAAGCATCACGTTGAAGGGAATGCCACTGAACTTCATATGTGAACATGATTCTACTGAAGATGAACCAGACACGGGTCGAATCTGGAACATGAACCGGAGAGCAGTCTCACACATTCCATTCGGAGGATTTTCTGGTTCAGTACGAAAAGCATTGTCAATTGTGACAATAAATATCAGATGAATGCTGAAATGTAAATAACCATGGTGATTAGGGGAGCAGATAAAGCTGCTTAGCTGATGACTCGGCATTATCCAAGTGCTTAATTATATGTTTATTTGTGTGTTTTTGTTTAGCTGACATACTTTCATGGCTTTGCTGCATGGGGTCAAATGTTTTGTGAATCTGTGTCTGCACTGTGGATGATAACAGACACTAGAGGCTCTCCTCTTTGTACACAGCGTTGCTCGTTATCAATAATTCTCTGTGGATTCTTTATGTAAAGACGGGGGGGGGGGGGGGGGGTACAGATGACCAGATGACTAAAAGAATAAATGGAATAAATCAATATCAGCTTTGCGCCTCCCAGATTTTGGACTTTAAGAGCACATTCACTTTCTCTCCATCACCAAGCATCATTTTATTCCCATGGTTGACTATGCAGCACAGACAGCCATACTTAGTATTTCTACATGAACACAGCAACATTTTGGCAACCTTGTCTCTATGGTAACATGGAAGCTGTTAAAATGGCTGACTTATTCCAACACACAAAAACACCACTCAAGCACAGAGAGTGCTTTCACGTTAGGCGTCACTCTCTCATTATGAACACATGTGGATGTAAAGATGAAAGTCAGGGAGCTGTATCATTAGTACTGCTGTATTATCAGGAGGTTCCAACTGAGCCTGAAGTCTTTCACCAGAAACACTGAGATCTGCTTTGTGAGGAGCCTCAATCACAGGAGACTTAAATCCATCAAAATACAATACATCATCTCAAATACATGTTGATAGCCTAATAATGGCTGCAGAGTATAGAGAGCCTGGAGGTGCATCTCTGTGTTTCTTCAGCTCGTCCCTGTATAGACACCGGGATCTCCCTGACTTACTCTGCTTGTGTGTTCAAACACAGACACACAGACCCAGAGGCTGTCTCAGGGTGCCGAGCTCAGCGTGCATCAACTGTTAATAACATAAAGGTTACTACAGTCCTGATATACATTAGTTATAACAACATTATATTGACACATCACGTTGTCAGGATCCACCTGTTAGCCCCACGTTTCCTACACAATACATTGTGTACACATACACATACATAAAGATTTCCTTAGTAGATAATCTAGCTGTAACCTCTCAACATCGCTAGATAGAGGATGGGACAAGAAACAGGTGCATTCATATGATACGACAGGGTTAAAATATAGACTGCATACAAGAAGAGGACGTAGTTGTCGTGACATAGTGATGTCAAAATGTCAAAGTCAAGGCTTCAAAGCCCACAAAACCACCTTTGACATTTTGGTCATCGCTATCTTGGTTTTGTGCAACCAGTGAACGGAAGCGACCATATTTGGACTGCGGAGAAGTGACGGCGTGTTAGATATGCCATATTTGACTCTGGTAGCAACCTGTCAATCACAAGTAGGTTAATTTACAAGGTAGTCCCGCCCAAATGATAACCTGGAATGGTCCTTCAATGTTTCTGAGAATAATAGCCGAGTAAACAGCCGTTTTATGGCAAACTACATCTCTAACAAGTCTGGCAACATCTTGCATACTACTTTAAAGGAAAGAGGCTAGTAAAACCAAATTGTTTCACATTTGTACAAATCCAATACATGCATTGGTGAGACATCTTGTGATGAAATACACCTTACTCCAGATCCGCAGTCGGGCTCATCAACTAAGCCCGGGACCTCCGACTCTGTCATCCCCCGGTACACTTCTCTGCTTCTTCATTGAAACACACTAAACACCTTTATACTTCACTTCATCATACTTGTTCATAGTACTGTTATCTGTTTGTGCACTTTATTTTATATTCCATTGTAAATTGTAATATGTTTCTATTTCTTTCAGTGTGGATTGTTGTTGATTGTTTAATGTTATGTACAAATTCCTTGTATGTGCAACATACATTGGCAATAAACGGTTTCTGATTCTGAAACTATATCTCATCTCATCTCATACTTTGAATGGTCTGCAGTATTCTGTTGGTCTTTACTGTGATCACTCTACATCAGAAAATGTGAAATTGTTACAGAGTCATCAAGTAACTTTCACTCCAAATCAGACAGTGATTCCTCAAACATGTGGCGAATGTGGACATATGATGGCTGTGTAATTGAAGTGGAGACAGGAGGCTGTGCGATGGCTGCAGAGCTCTAACAGACAACATCTGGCTCGTTGATCTGCACAACAGGTCGGCTTCTGCCATATAAATGCTTGAGCTGAAATGCAGGCATGATCGTCTGGCTTTTGTCGAGGACAAAATGTACTAAGGTATAGCTCATTCATGCAGAACAAATACATTCATAGGCTTGCTGTCCTCAGATGAAGAAAGCTGATTAATCCTCTGGTCTGAAACAAAGAGCAAAACTAAGCCTTTCACCCTCTCCATGCGTCACTCTTCTTGTCCAAATGAGATACCAAGTCGAACAAAAGGTGCTCTTCTGTAGCAGTGGTACAGTTTTCTCCAGGTCTGGGGGAAACAAGTGAATCAATAAGGCATCCTTTGGCTGCATCTAACCACTCCCCAGATCCCCACACCAGATCCTGTTAAGTCAGCCAGACCCTGGACAAACACTGAAGTATTCTCTCATGGACAAGGGATTAGGAGGAGGGAGCCGGTGAAACAGGAAACAAGGAAACAAGAAAAGAAGAAAGTAACACAAGGAGTTAGAGAAGAGAAACGATGGAGTCTGGCTCCCCCCACTGGCTGTAAATAAGAATGACCCCTACAAATCGGCTGTGCATATAAGTGCAAAAGAGCTTGAGATGTTGTGTTCTATTGTAAGGCCCTTCAAACTAAAATCTGAAGGGTGGCAGGGTGTGAAAGGAACAGTAGCAGCAGGATCAGGGCTTTAAAACAGGCATACAGTCAGGCCTGGAACCAAACAGCACTGGCAAAAAGCTCACTGTAAACAACACCAAGTTGGGTTCTGTTTTTTTCACAGGTTTAAATCATTCACAGATGATTTTCTCCCTTTTGTGATTCTCTGTGTTCTACAGTGATTTGGTTTCAGCCACTTTGTTGAGCATCATCATCTCTGTTCGGCAACAAAAGGCAAGTCTCTATATTTCTGTTGAATACTGTAGTTCTACCAGTCCCAGGCCAAGCAGAATGAAGGAGCCCTTTTTCGTCGGCCCATTCAGAGGCACAGCTTGACTGTTGTGCTCCCCTTTCGCTGTCTCTTGGACTACAGGTTCAGTCTCGGGGCCACTAAGGCAAACTCGCGCAGAATGTTTCTGGCCACATCCACTTTGTACTGGGCGATCATCAACGCCCGCTTCACGTCCTCAAAGGAGTAGCCTTCCCCCATCAGCTTCGCGATTTTGGCGTCAACGTTCTCCGACTCCAAGCTGTGAGGTTTGCCCGGCTTAATGTCTGGAGGTATCTTCCTGGGCAGTGGCTTGGGCGGCCTGGCAGGGGCCTGCAAACAGTCCATTGATACTTTGACAGAGAGGAGAGAAATCATGTCAGTGGAAAAAGGCCCCTGGCACCCCGGAGAAACTTGAGTTCGACTACAGACTTCGAGTGGTCTCGAAGTCTGTAGACTTCACAGAAGAAAAGCTTTGACATTCCAATATCGCCTGAGTTTGGACCTTTATTATTAGGTAATCACTGTCAAACAAAGCAGATATTAAGATATTCACTGCAGATATCTCTTCAATTCCAGAGATGGCAAAACATTGTTGGCCTGCTTTAAGGAAAACAGGATAGGTTCTGGGAAATGAAAAAGCTGAAACTAAACACAACTGGATTTCAAAGTTTCAGACAAACTTTGCCCGTCTGCACAAAGCAACTTCCACGGTCATCTGGATCCGTGTTTTAAGTCACATGTGTGCATTTGCTGAGAAGGTTGAGGTACCTACCTTGACTGGCTGGTAAATGGTCATACTCCAGGCAGCCCCTGGAGCCTTTAGCATGCTCTGCGTGTCGTCTGACTGGAGGCAGAGGAGCAGCACTGTTCAGCATGTCAAGCACTGTGCCTAAACCACAGACAACAGAGACATTCAGGTAAAGGAGCCTGTTGCTATCTGTAGGTCAACAAAGTAATCCTCTGTTCCATGTGGATTTTTCAACAATTCGGTGGGCATAATAAACACTTTACCCCCTGTGAGAGAAAACTATTAGATATGCATAACACGGTAGGAGATGCACTACATTTGTATCTTTTTTCACAATTTTGATCGGAAGGAGATGTCAAGAGTTTGCCAGCTTACCGGGAGTTAACAGAAAGTGCTCGTGTCCAGAGGAGGGCCTGTGTGGTCGTGCAATGACAGAAGAGGAGGATGTGGAGGAGTTGCAGAATGAGGACGGAGAAGAGGAGGAGAGGTCGGTGAAGCTGTGTCTCACCGGTGGAGGAGGAGGCTGGGACGGAGCGTCTTCCAATGCTGAAACACAGACAAGACTGAACTATCTGCTCTGATTCACAGTTCCTACTTATTCCACGAGGAGTTGTCTGATGCTGCTATGGAGTCTAAACCATGGCATTAGATGCCAAAGTGCAGCTGGCATGCTGTCCTTCAGAGAAAAGCCAAGAGAGGATATTTTTGAGAAGGGAGCGAGGATTGGGACAGGAGGTACACGAAGGCTGGATAGAAACTTGCTGTGGGTATTCTGGATTAACATAAACCAGAGGTAGGGTTTATTAGACATCAAACATACAATATAAGCACATAAGTAATCATTTCAATCAGAAAAAAACTATCTAAAGGCTAGCTTTGCTATTTGTTTACAGCATCACATCAGCATTGTGTACATTCATTCCAATTCAAATGGGACCATGTGAACTCTGCTACAGGGCTGTTACAGGAATAAAGATCTGACAGTGCTGGACACAAACTGCAGAATATGATTTTAATAAAATGATACGAAGCTAATGATATTTTGGAGTTTATGAATCTATCTTATCTTATCTATCTTATCACACTGAGCTTCAAAATGACATGTTAATATGAAAGTGAGACATATCCCCAATGTATCACCTGAGATACATTGGATTAAGTCAAGCATATATGTTTGACACGGGGAGATTTTTAAGGGACAATAGCGACATTTTACAGTTAAGACAAGTACGACACAGGTGTACTGCACAGGGAAAACAAGGCGGGATACGATAGCAAAGGGGCTGAGACAGACAGGGAGCTGTGGCTGGGGGAGGGGAGGTGATCAGGTCGGGGTGGGCTACCTTGTGGGGGCAGCAGGATGTCATAGTCAGATGGTATCTTGCTGGTGTTGAAGGGGCAAAGAGCTGTATGTGCCACCCGTGAGACCAACCCCCTGACCGACTCAGAGTGTCCACCTGATAATCAGAAGCAGAGAACAGACGTTTTTCAGTAAATAAGAAAGAATGCTGCTGATGGTTGTCATGGACTTTCACCTGATTCAATAAATGAGACAGAATAACATACTCTACCGTTATCAAGATAATCTATTTCAACAAAAACACTGATGCATACTGGAAAGAAATGAAATGACCTTTAGTCTCTTTCTGATTGTAAGACTGACTAGAACGTTTTAAGACTCAAGTGTGGTTCAAATAAGGTGTCTTCATATGATCATACAGTCTGTACAAACCATTTGTGGGCATCCTATTCACCCTGCTCATTGCAACATTCACTACATCAGATGAAAACGCCAATTATCTCACAGTACTATGGAGTCAGAAAAGACTTAGAACTTGTGATGTTCAATCATATCTGCTGGTTTCAGGACTCACCAGGCTCCGGGGGCTTCTCGTCGATGTAGGGCTCTGGAGAGCCGTTCTCCGAGTGCCTGAATGAGAAGAAATATTAAACTTTAATGGAACATCATAGATGTATGACCATAGTAGCTTTAAAACATTGAAAGACAGCCAGTACCTGCTGGGTACAGAGATGCAGATGGGAGCCTGGCTCAAGCAGAGGTTGGATGAAGGGATCTGATAGTCGTCCTCCACCCTCTCCATCACTCCCCGCTGTCGTTCTACCACAGGGCTGCTGAAAGGGTTGGAGGGTCTGTAAAGATGATCATGATTTATCAACTCAACCTTTCCATTCATACAGTTATTACATTCAAACTACAATCTGGCATTTTCACAGTCCCATTAAATTAATTAACAATGTTGGGGTCTGGCGCCATCAGGTGACTGGCTGAGGTCATCACAGGCTCCGTCCTGTGACAATCTGACCTCCGATCTGATCCTTGCCCCTTTAAGATGACCCCGCCTCCGGTCACCGCTCAAGCGGACTCTGTATTGGTCAACAAGCAGCCTCCCGCTGTGCAGAGGGACCCGTTTAAAAGCGCCCGCTCATCGGACATCTTTCTTCTTCGCTCCTGGACTCCGTCCAGTACACCGAGAAGACACACTGGGGACCGATCGCCCCTACCCCCACTCAACTCAGTGCCCACGTGTTGCTTTTCGCTGGCCGAAACCGACCACGTTTATTCTGAGTTACGGCCCTGAGCCCGCGAGAAACGCATCCGCTCTCCGCTTTTCTTTTTCGTGTACACGCTACGGGACCAGAACGAGAATACCTCCTTCTTCACCGTTCATTACCGGCAGATACGATTCGACACGTGTTCCAGCCGACGTTGAAACTCCGGCCTATTCATCTGCAGTGAAAAAGCCTCTCGCAACAGCAACGCTGCCCCGCTGTGCTCAAACCACAACGCCTCACCTCAAGACTTTTTTCTTCCTCCCGACAAGCAACTCATTCATCAACGAATGAACACTCCCTTCGTCGCAAAGAAGCTTCTCACAGTAAGATTGATGGTGTCTGGGCATAAATTAGCTTAAATTAACCTAAGTTTAATTCAGGTGATTTCATATATATGTTATTATTCCCGTGTTTTGTCGTGTTTAAGTCATTGTTATAGTGTTTCTGAATATTGCGCAATCGCTGACGGACCGCCGAGCCTGCAGCGTTTGCCCGCTTCCTGTTTGTTCTTTGTCCTCTGGGATTGTTTATTTCATTTGTACTGCCCTCTTTCCTTGAATCAATTCTGTGAGTGAAGTGTAGAACCGTGGTTATCAGCATAAGTGTCGTGAGTTCGCGAGGCGACATACGACCACTTATGTGAGGCCAGCGATACACACTTTCACTACAACGCGACCCCGCACGCAGAAACTCTGATTCCTCTCTCTCTGCCCCTTTTATTTTCCTCTTGTTTTTCGATAACTTGCATACACATAAAGCTCCGGCTAAGGGCGGTTGAAACGCTCGCCTATTGTCTCGACGCACGTGGCCACACGTGCTCACACACAGCTACCCCCCCCCTCATCCGCCAGTTTGCCCAAGTCACTCGACTAGGCCATCTAGTGGTGGTTCAACGGTAGTATTTTAAGGCCCACCTCCCCAGTTTGTCTAAGTCCCTCGACTACGCCATCTGGTGGTGTTCAGCGGTAATACCTTAAGCCCTCTCCCTTCTAACCCACAGTCTCCAACCCCCTTCTGCTAGTTTGGCTAGCGGCCATCTTTGTAGTTTCTCGACTGTTAGTGTTAAGAACCCCCCTTTCTTTTATACACAGACACACACACACACACACACCCACACCCACATACTTATATACACAACCCCCCTATTCCCCTTACTCATTTTATTCATTTGTTTTAGGTATTAGGCACATAAAACTGTATGGTGGCGTTTGTTGATTGTTATGGTAATTGATCTGATCATTTATTATTTTGATTTAATAAACTCTATTATATTTTAAGGAGCGGTTGTTTGTGATTACTTGTGCATATGTATGTAATAACCCCTGGATGTAGTAGTCAGTGTACGTACTCAACCCTTCATTGTCATTTCGAATGCATAGTCGCACCCGACTATTGACATCACGAGTGACCACTAATTATGAGACTTAGTTTATTGTTTGGTTATTAGTCCCTGTTTACAGGGTGGTGCCCCGTTGTTATTAATAATCATTGATAATTGTTACTTACATTAATAATTCTATTGATGTCAAGAATTCAGTTTCTTCAAGCTAATAACTCAAACACGGCCCTCTATTGATCCCAACAACAACTAGGTAAACTAAACAAATCGAACAGTAGTGCAAGGATCACCAACAACAAGCAACAACTGTGTAGCGTTCTTGTAGTCATTTTGAAGGAGGATGATCTGGCCAGAGGTGATTTGTTATAAAGTGTTATAGCAGAGGGCAGGAATGTTTTCCTGCATCTGTCCTTGTGACAGCGGAGCTGGATCAGTCTGTTGGAGAAAGTGCTCCTCTGTCCCTGCAGGAGGTGGTGGAGAGTGTGGTCCGGGTTATCCAATATGGATAATAGTTTCTTCAGAGTCCTCCTCTCCACCACCTCTTCCAGATTGTCTTGTTTGCAGCCAATGATGGAGCCGGCCTTCTTAATCAGTTTGTTACGTCTGTTGGTGTCTCCGGCTCTAATGCTGCTCCCCCAGCAGACTACAGAAGTAGATAGATAGATAGATGTGAACTTTATTTATCCCCAGGGGGAAATTCGTTTGTAGCAGCAGCAATTTACATAGTAAAATATAACATGTTAGAATTCCAATATGGTACAGGAAATTACAATCAGTACAATCAGTACAGATTCATAAAAAATAAGCTAGAATAGAATAGAAAATAGAAATGCACAGTATATACCACATAGTGGTATTAAATACAATGAACAACTAGTAAACTAAACTAGACACCTGGACAGTAGAGCCAGGATCACCAACAACAAGCAACAACTGTGTAGCGTTGTTGTAGTCCCGTGAAGGACGATGATCTGGCCCGAGGTGTTTTGTTATAGAGTCTAATAGCAGAGGGCAGGAATGTTTTTCTGAATCTGTCCTTGTGACAGCGGAGCTGGATCAGTCTGTTGGAGAAAGTGCTCCGCTGTCCCTGCAGGAGGTGATGGAGAGGGTGGTCCGGGTTATCCAGTATGGATAATAGTTTCTTCAGTGACCTCCTCTCCACCACCTCTTCCAGACTGTCTTGTTTGCAGCCAATGATGGAGCTGGCCTTCTTAATCAGTTTATTAAGTCTGTTGGTGTCTCCGGCTCCGATGCTGCTCCCCCAGCAGACTACGGCGAAGTACAGTGCACTGGCCACAACAGACTGGTAGAACATCTCCAACATCTTGCTGCACACGTTGAAGGATCGAAGTTTCCTCAAGAAGAAGAGTCGACTCATCCCCTTCTTGTACACAGCGTTGATGTTGGTCTTCCAGTTCAGTCTGCTGTCGATGGAGACACCCAGGTACTTGTACTCCTCCACCATGTCCACATCCTCTCCCAGAACTCAGTGGTTGTGGAGCCGTCGTCTTCCTCCTGAAGTCGACCACCATCTCTCTGGTCTTGGCCACATTCAGACGCAGGTGATTTCTACCGGCCCACTCCACAAAGTCCTCCACTACTGCCCTGTACTCCTCCTCCCGTCCGTCCCTTATACACCCGACCACTGCAGAGTCATCAGAGAACTTCTGCAGATGGCATGACCCAGAGTTGTACTGGAAGTCAGTGGTGTACAAGGTGAACAGGAAGGGAGACAGAACAGTCCCCTGTGGGGCTCCAATATCACTGACCACCGCATCAGACAGCACACGGCCCAGTCGGACAAACTGTGGTCTGCCCGTGAGGTAGTCAGTGATCCAGGAGACGGTGGACGCGTTCACCCCCACCACCCGCAGCTTCTCACTCAGCAGCACTGGTTGGATGGTGTTAAATGCACTGGAGAAATCAAAGAAAGTGATTCTCACAGAGCCACCGGTTCCATCCAGGTGCGACTGAGCTTGTTGCAGCAGGTAGATGATGGCGTCGTCCACCCAGTCATGAGGCTGGTATGCAAATTGCAGAGGGTCCAGTGAGGATCCAATGCTTATTGTTGGGGAAGCAGTGTACAGTCCGGGATGGTATGGGGGTTTGTTCACAGAATTGAATGTATTCAGTGATACAGTCCGTCATGCTGTTGATGTCCTCCCCATGTGGTCCACACAGCACATCCCAATCCGTAGACTCAAAGCAGTCCTGCAGGGCATCATTAGCCTCCTAAGACCACCTCCTCACAGCCCTGGTGGTCACAGGCACCAGAGGATCATACCTAGGTGTCAACAGGATCAGGTTATGATCAGTCTCCCATTAAGAAATGGGAGACTATCTGTCTGAAAAATGTTGAAGCCCGAAAGCATTTAAACTGCACTGCTGAAAAACCTTCTAGTTGAAATGTCTAACTATGGTGTCTGTAGGTGAAAGTATGAGGAAGAAGAAGGCTTTGAAAGTTGAAGAAGTTTAACAGGATTTGAAGATTTTCTCCATATAGATCCCATTCAAAAGAAAATTGCAAATAGCTTAATATTTCAAAGAATTTAAAGATTACAAATATGAAAAGTCATTTCACCCCTCTCCTGAAAGAGCTGAACATTTTGATATTCAAATGGTTTCTGTGGCTTAAAAAATGTCAGCAGTAGTGATATTTGTAGTAGTAGTACTAGAAGTTGTAGTTGTAGTAGAAGTATAATTAGTAGTAGAAGTATTAGTAGCATTAGAATAAGTAGTAGTAGTAGCAGTAGTGATATTTGTAATATTAGTAGTAGAAGTTGTAGTTGTAGTAGAAGTATCATTAGAAGTAGAAGTATTAGTATTAGGAATAGTAGTATCAGTAGTAGTAGTAATAGCTGTAGTAGTGGTCGTAGTATTTAATATAACAGTAGTAGTAGTAGTAGTAGTAGTAGTAGTAGTAAAGGTAATGGCAGTATTTGAAGTAGCAGTAATAGCAGTACTAATAGCAGTCGTACTAATAGCTATAGTAGTATTAGTACTGGTAGTAGCATGAATAGCAGTAGTAGCAGTTGTAGTATAAGTAATAGTAGTAGTGGTAGTAATAGCAGTAGTGGTAGTAATACTATTGATGGTAGCAGTAATAGCAGTAGCAACAGCAAAAGTTGCAGTAGAAGTAGTAGTAGTAGTAGTAGCAGCAGTAGTAGTAGTAATACTAGAAATATTAGCAGCAGTAGTAGTTGTCGCAGTATTAGTAAGAGCATTCATTATTTCAACAAAAAAGCCTAATTTTGAGCTTCATGTTTAAATACAGTTAATCCATGGGGCTTTTATTTTGAAAGGGTGGGGCTGGGTGCGGGAGAGAAGGGGAGAGGAGACAACCATAATATTTGACACATAAACAGAGGTTATTAAATGACAGGCTTCATCACAGGCATTTCAGTTATATTTCACTCTGTGGGGCTTTTATTTTGAAATGGGGTGTAACTATGGGGGGGGGGGAGAGGAGATGGATTCATAACGTTAGATAAATACAAACAGGTTATTAAATGACAGGCTTCATCATAAGCATTTCAGTTAGAATTCATTCTGTGTCCTTTTAATGGCGATAAAACAGGGAAACACCTCTCAAACCTCATCAAATCATCAAAACTCCCATAACCGTAGCTCCTATTGCTCCGATATTAATATGACTTGAGAAACAGATCCTGTAAAAATTGTAAAAAATTGTGTCTGTAGTGTAAAAAATGTGGCTTAACTGGCGATCTAGAAATGGGGTACCGTGTTCTGTGGAAGATGTTTTTGAAGCAAAATTTAACATTGGTCTCTATGGAGCAGAAAGTTGGTTTTCCTCTCAATTACAGGCTTCTGTGCCAAATGTGTAAATCTGTGGGATTCCACAGTCATTTGTCTATGACAAGGACAAGATTAGCTACTTTTAAATCCAGAAATGATGCATGAAGAGTGAAGATTGTGGACTTAGTGGGAAAACACAAATCTTTTTTTCACATGAATCTCAAGCTGCTCTAAGCTGCGCAATACACACCCATTATAAAGTCAGAAAAGGGCTGAAAATATCATAAAAGTTAAATTGCTGCAGTCCAAAAAGTGTAAAAGATATCAAAAAGCTGAATCATTCTGCAATAGCTCAGGGTTTTCTCAACATTTGAAAGTTGAAATGGTGTCTGTAGCTGAAAGTATGAGGAAGTAGAAGGATTTGAAAGTTGAAGAAGTTTAAAAGGATTTAAAAATGTTCTCCATAGACATCCCATTCAAAGAAAAGTTGCAAAAAGCTTAATAATTCAAAAAGTTTAAAGATTAGAAATATGAAAAGTCATAGCAGACATGAGCTGAAAGAGCTGAACATTTTGATAGTTGAACGGTTTCTGTAGCTTAAAAAATGTGGAAGGAGATAAGTGCCAAAGAACAAAGAACAGGATAACAATAGGATAACAATAGTGGAACAAGTGACCCTGCAAATATAACCTATGCTTTCAAAATGCAAGTCGGCTGCATTTTCCCTTGTGTAGGGGAAGTGTGTGTACATCACTCTAACCACCCTACAATACTAACTTGTTTTCAGCAGGACCAGAGTTTCCCCTTTCAGCTAAAGCTTCATCGGAAGTGACAGCTCTATCCCCTGCCTCCACTTCAGCCTGATACACAGAAATACCTAATTTAATTCTGGCTGAAGCAAAAAGGCTATTAGAGGTTCAGCCATAATTTTTAAAAGCTGTGTCTAACCAGGACTTTTCCCCAAGGCTACTAGACCTCATTGGTAGAAGGTCCCTGAGTCTGAAACCACAGAGAAAAGAAAGGAGGAGGTTCAGATTCTATGGAACTTTAGAATAAAAACAAAGGCTAGTAACTGGCTAGTGTTGAACTGAATGTTACTCATATCTAAAACACGAGTCCAAGTGCTTTAACACCGCAGACTAGACAGCTGTTTTGTTCTATACCCTATTCCCATTTACGTCCCAGTGCTGGCGTCAACTTTGCAGTTTGTTGAGTCTCGAAAAGATTTTGCATGCACGTTCTGTTCCATTGATTGAACAGACTTTTGTCCAGCATGTTTCATCTCTGTATGGATTACACAGACATTGATTTTGACAGTGGTGGGCGACTTTTTTCATCAAACGCTACTAGCGACAAATCTAGCGACTTGTTCTGGTGTTGTGACTCTGATGTTAAAGTACGTTCTGCACTGTCGTGAACGAGCAGCGGGTGCTGCCGTGAGCCCCTCCGCCGCTCCAAAGCACTCACACTCACAGAAGCCTCGTGCAGCAGTCCCAGCTGCAGTCAGAGGAGAGAGGAGAGGCACTCTCGGCGTATTCACATATCTGCACTCTGCAGTTAGTGGATCTATAGGTGTTGAGCTTCATTTTGACATGAAACAAATAATAACCGTAGCTGTGTTTCAGCTGCAGGACAGCAGTGAAGGCCAAGGTATAAAATGCACGGTCCGCCACTGGATTTTGATTAACTGTTTCTAAAAAAAGCCTTATCAGAGGAACTATAAACAAGTTCAGCAGGAGCTCACTGGTTGCAGTAATGTACCACTGCATGGACGCTGCAAATATTTTCTCCCCCTATTATACAAATGTGCTGTTCAGACAAATCATTTCAATATTGGTTCAACTTTTTCAGGATATTTCCAATGAAACTTTGTGTGTGTGTGATATAAAAACCCATGTCCTAGACCTGCTCTTAAAATATGTTTTACATTTTTATTTTATTATTTTATTTTTTATTTTTCTCTGTGTATGTAATTTATTGACCCGAGGGTCACATTGTGTTTTTTTATGCTTTTAAATGTCTGCTCTGTTAAGCACTTTGTGATGTTATGTCTGTGAAAAGCACTCTATAAATAAAATTCATTCATATACTCACTTATGGCTACTGACAAGTGTGGACTGCGTTGGCGAGTGCCGTGAGGGAAGGATGTCATACTCATCACTGACTTGCACATCATTGGAGAAGGGCTGCACACACAAGAGAAGGGGGAGAATTATATAAAGCACAACGGAACAACTGAAAAGGTAATGTCAACTGAATTGCAGAACTAAAAAAACCTACACTAGTACAGTGTATTATGCTTTGGATATGCCATGTCCTTCCCTGATTCTGGTGGGGAAGTGCAGTCCTTACAAACACAGCCAGGACACTGTACTGAAGGTACAGCAACTCTGCAACAAACAGCATTTTACTTACCAACTGTAGCTTCAAATCAATTCACTAAAAAAGGCAGTGTGGGTTTAAGGATGCTGAATGTGCAAATTATTCATTTTGATCAAACCTGATACATTTCAAACTACAGGCCACCTTATGATGGGATCACACCAGCTGCTGTGCCAAATCGGACCAGGGGTGTAAAATGGGGAAGCCAATGGCCCCTTCTTCTGGCTCCCTTGCTTGGGCCACACCAATCTTCTCCTTTATTTATTCTCAACAACACACCTATAAAGTTTCATGACTGCATTTTTGCACTGTTGTTGTACTATTGAGGAGACAAAATCTGTTCATAGGCAGGCAGACAGAAATGTAAACACATGGCAAAGAACTCAAAACCCCCCTGTAGTAATTCCAACATTTTGACCTGCATTAACAGGGATGGCTTGTGAATCTTCTGCCTGCCTAGCATTTGGTAAAGTACTATATATATATAATATATATATATATATATAATATATACATATATACATATAGATAGATAGATAGATAGATAGATAGATAGATAGATAGATAGATTATGAGATATAATTTGGGTAGTGGGTCCCGGCTTGTCATTAAGGGGTGATGGTGGGTCCCGCAGCCAGACCAGTTGAGAACCACTGCCCTAAGTCATTAGGATTCTCAAAAGCATGAATGTCTGTACAAAGTTTATGGTTATAGATTTAGAAAACAATTAAAAAAAAAGAAATAGGCTTTTACATACTCATCCTAAGATTTCACCTTACATGTTTAAACTGATATCCAAGCCCTACCTTTGAGCTCTCTAAGGTTCCTGGCCCCTCAATTCTGTGATGTAACCTCCCAAATCCAGCAGACGGAAAACTGAGCGGTCTTCCGTTCAGGTGAGAGGTGCCTGTGGATTCCAGCTGAAGTGGGTGCTCGGATCGAGTCCTGTGGGCATCTGCAAAGTGACTGTCTTTGGGACGCCGTGTCTCAGGGTGCATTTGGGAGTTTGACAGCGTGCCCGTAGAAGATGAGATGGAAGATGACAAGGGAGAGGAAGCGGGGAGCCATGAGTGACGTGACTCTGGGGGGATGGGAGGAGGACGCTCAGGGGGAGGCGGTGGAGGTGGGTCCCTGTGCGGAGGAGGTGGGGCTGGGAGAGGCTTGTCCTGCTTCCTGGACATTCCTGGCGAAGACTAGAGAGGTGGAGAGATGGTATGTTCACTAGAATGACAGAAGACAATCTAAATAATTCTCAACTCATTTCTAAATCCCACCAAACTTTTTTCTGTTTTATTATTGATTTTGTGTTAAATCCAGGAAGACTAGCAAGCTACTTTTTATGGAAGCTAGATGTACTGAGGTTGTAAATAAAGAATATTTATTTATCAAACTATTCATTATTTAACCTTTAGCTACCCAGAATAATCCCATTGAGATTTTGAATCTCATTTACGAGGGGGTCCTGGCCCAGATCGCAGTGTAAAGGTTCTATGCAAGCACCACATTAAGATACAAACACTGGACGTTAAAAACAAAACAGCAAAAAGTTAAAAATGACATCAAACATTTTTACATAAAAGAGACACATACAAATTGCAAACCTGCAATTTGTATCAACCAAAGAATTGTCATTCAGTGTTGAACAAGTGCAGTCATTGCTCAAAAGATCCTTAATCCTGCTTTTAAATGCTCATAAAATAATCTATCACACCAAGATGAGGGTCGAAAAACACTTTCACCAAAAATAAAAAAATATGCACACAGAACAATTTGCCAATGTTCAATTCCACAGTATGAAGATAAGCTATTCATTCAAAGATGTTGGTATTGGGTATGGTCACATGTCTTCATGGCACGCTAGAGAGTGAGATATAAAACTGTAACTTTAACTTTTGGCCTTGAACAAACCATTTCCACCTCTACCAGCTACGACCAGCTACACAGAATAACAATTGTCACATAACATGATGTCTTGGTAATAAAATAAATAAATAATGACATATCAAATGTTGGGTTGTTTCTTCCTTTGACCTACAACTGTGTTTGTGTCCTGTGTTCAAACCATACTGTGAAGCACTTTCTAAATTTTCATGACTTTAGTTATAACTTTAGTGATTATCAGCAAGAAAATAGTAGTAAACCATTTTTCTCTGGATCTGGCGAATGCTGTGACTGACCTTCGGGGAGACGGTGGGACTGGCGGATGGGGAGCGGATGGCGCCCTTCTGAATGAGGTCGAGTCGTGGCGGGACAGGGGGAAGGCCGAGGTGCTGGACACAGTGGCTGAGGTCTCCTCCGTGGACCTTTCTGTGTTGGTTGACAGGTGAAGAGCTGGGAGACACCATGGGCGAGTTCTGACGCTCTGCACAGTGCTGAAAGAAAAAGTACATGTTTTACATATACGGTACTTAAACATGTTTATTGGTCATTTAGGACCAGCTGTTTTTTTGAAGCTTTGTAAGAGCTGTTGGTATTTGTCCAACTGCTAAAAGTAAAATTCCAAAAGTAGAAATCTTTCACTTTTACTAAAAATGAAGAATAAAAGTATTTGATCAAATCCTTAAGACCAATGCTCTTAAATTAAAGGTGTCTTAAATAAGAGCAGACCAAGATGACTTGAGTACAGAAACAGAGATGAGAGCACACCATATAATACATGTTCTGGACTGACTGTACAAAATCATTGGTCATCATGACTGATGAGTTAGCTGATATGTAATATATAGTTTTTGCAGATCTATTTGATTTTAACATTTTATAGGAAGCTACCACATTTTAATTTTTGTGCAAACAACTAAAATAAAGATGGCGCTGATTTTGTTTGGTATCACTTTTCATGTGTTTCTAAATTCCCCTTATATTTTTCTCTAGTGGAGCTCGTCTACCAGAAATTGCTCATTGTTCCAAACATCCTGTTATCTAATCCATACTGTTATATATCGTTAATATATTAGAGGGGAGTTTATTTGAAGTTTGAATTTATACCAGAGATATTAAAGATTTCACACAAATAAAATGTACTTTTTATCCCTTAAAATCACATGTTTTTGCAGAATAGCATATCAATGAATTATACATCAGGATTAAGAAAATAATGGACAACGGGGCAGATGTACATGTAGGGTCAATCCTTGTGTCTTATTCAGTCAGTGAAGCACTCTTTACCCATATTAAGTGTAATTCTTAGAAGTTTGACAAATGAAGCTCTAGCATACGTTCAGTCAGGAAGACTACACTGTTGCATGCCTAAGCCCGTAGTTCATTTCTCATACATCTTTCAATCACACTCATTATTTCCCTGCTGTCAATGTTCGAGGCCGTCAATCATGATATCAGCTGCTTAGATCAGCTGGTCTCTTCTATCCAATAGCACAATGAAACAATGACATGGTTAGCCAATCATCTTGCTGCTGTCTCTTTAAATACGATTGTCTCTCTACCTTCAGTACGTTCATGCTGCTGTTACACACCCCTCCACCTCCCCATCTCCACCCAATCGTCATCAGATTCATCAACTCATTCTATCATCAGCACCACCACCAGTGTCTGGACTCCACGGGGGGATCTATCTTGCTGCTGCTCAGAGCAGACGCCCCTCCATCACAAACCTCCCTGTAGAGTCCAAGCACCACAGACTCAGTCAAGACTTCATCGTCATATATCATCTTGTTGGGGTCTGGCGCCACCTCCTGGCTGGCTAAGCTCCTCACATGCTCAGTCCTCCTTTCCAAAACCCGACATGGAGCCAGAGCAAGCTCTAGCATGGAGTCAGTGAAACATCTGACCTGAACTCTGATCCCTGCCCCCTTCGGCTTAACCCCCACCTCTCACAGCTGAGGCGGACACTTCATTCGCCGACAACCAGTCTCCCGCTGAGCGGGCAGACTCCTTTATAACCCAGAGCACAGCCGAAAATCGCCATCTTCACCCTGGACTTGCGTCCCTGGGACACAAGGAGACACATCAGCCCCCCCCCCCAGCATCGCGCTGGCGACGAAAAAGCCTCCAACCCTCATCAAACCCTGACAGGTCACAAAGCTATTTTCGCTGGCCGAAATAGCCGTTTTTGTTCTTTTTCTGAGTTAAGGCCCCTCACTCCGCCGGGACGAATCCCTTCCACGATTCCTCCCCGTGTTTTTCTTTTGTGTGCACATTCCGGCAGGGAGCAGCTGAAACTTCGCTCCTTCCCGACGATTACCGGGAGACGTACGGACCGCGTCGTCTCAAACCGAAGTTAAATCACCCTCTCTGCAGCGAGGATTGATCATGTCCTGCACTTGCTCCAAAGCGAGCCGCGCCACAACGGACCCAACAGCACCGCACACCAGCCGTGCAAAAGCCGCTCCGCCCCCACCTTTTTCCTCCGGGACAAAGAAGCCATAATCCGCAGCGGACACGCTCCCCGCCGCAAAGAAGCGTCTACCAGTAAGGTTCATAGCATCTGGGCTTAGCTTATCTTAAATTAACCTAAGTTTCATTCAGGTTATTTCATTTATATGTTGATATTCCCGTGTTTTTGTATGTTTAAGTTACGGCCGCGTGATCCAAGGTGTTGCGTAATCAGAGCGGATCACCGCTCTGCTGCATTTAACCCTTCACTGGTTGTCTGCCTTAGATCAGTCACTGCGAGCGTGTATGCAGAGTTTATTTATTGTTACTTGAGAAATGTGATAAGGAACAACACTCTCATCTCACCGCGGTTAGGAAGATCTGTTTTCTTTGGGATTATTTTCATTCATTGTATTTCACTTCGTGTTTTATTTCTCTCGTCATTAACTCGACTCTGTGAGTGAGCTAAGAGTCGTGTTTATCACTGCATAAGCAGCCGGTAGTTCGAAGACGACAACGGTATGCTTATGCACGATAAAATAACGTACTCATGCTCCCTTTTGACATTGCAGCAGAAGTTTGATTCATGTCGATTTCCTTTCTCTCCTTTTTCTTTGCTCACACTCCTGCCGACACAGCAGGAGGTGACCCCCACCCTTGCCCTCTTTCCTCCTCTCACGTAAACACACGCACATAGTCAGGGCCCCTTTGGAAACCCCGTTCAATCGATTGCCCCACACACACACACGTGGTGCACAGACACACGTGGTTACATACAGCAACATTTCCGCCATCTGGTGGTAGTTCAGAGGTAGCGTCAAGCCCTCGTTTCACACATAGAGATCCTCACACACATACACATACACGCACACACACACACACACACTTATATACTCACCCTCACCCATTTTTATTAATTTCTTTAGATATTAGGTACATAAAACTGTATGGTGGCGTTTGTTGATTGTGATGGTAATTGATCTGATCTTTTATTATTTTAATTTAATAAACTCCATTATATTTTAAAGAGCAGTCGTTTGTGATTACTTGTGCATATGTATGTAACAAGCCTGTATGTAGTAGCCTGTGTACGGACTCAATCCTTCACGGTCACTCTGAATGTGTAGCCGTACCCGACTATCGACATTACGAGTGAACACTAATTATGAGACTTAATTTTATCGTTTGGTTATCGGTCCCTGTCCGCAGGGTGGTGCCCCGTTATTATTAATAATCATTAATAATTGTTACTCACATTAATAATTCTATTGATGTCAAGAATTCAGTTTCTTAAAAGCAGATAACTCAAACAATCTGTTAATAATAAACTATTATCTTTTCTTCATCCGACTTGTCTCTCCTGATTGAAATATGGCCCTGGACTTTTTCCTGTATTACTAGTAACAAAACAAAAAACCTACCAATCAATAGATCAAGTCTTTACCTTCCTGATGTTGGCCAGTCCATTCATGACGAGGCAGTCCTCTCGGTCTTCCTCATCATCCAGCTCCAGCAAGGGGCAGCTGTGCTGGTCCAGGAAAAAGCACCTGTTACCCTCATTGCGCGGGTCAAAGGGATCCACAATGATGGGCTCTGTGCCTTTGATCTCACAACGACAGAATGGACAACCCTGACCATCCGATTCCTGCAACAGATAAGGGAAAGAGTTTGCATGAAACAGGATATGTCCAGAAAACACACACACAGACAAGGGTGTGGCGTGACATTGGTAACCCCATAGACCCCATAAACGTAGAACATGAGGAATCACTTGGGCCGTCGAGCAGGAAGGAGGTTCCTGTACACAGCTGGGATACGCATGGTTAAGGTTATGCGCTGCACTAGTGCCTTGTATCATACTCTCATTTCCCCAGACACTGGACACATGTTTGTGTGGATCCTCTCCGGGGAAAACTGTTTTGCAACTTTACAACATTCATTGGCCACATGTACATATTCCACATGGCAGCTCCTGTCAAACAGGGGTCATAAATAAGAGGATAATAGAGGTTTTGGCTTTTAGTGTATCTCACTCCACTCCCTCAGGGTCTACAATCAAAGGCAGACAATATTTACAGAGAACAAAGCTGCGTTTGTGGTGGCCATATGGTTGGGGACTTGGCACGTGACGCACTCAAGGCATGTTTGAAATTGAATCCTAATTAGAGTGGGTGGAGAAGGGAAGGAGTGGGAGGTTAAAAGGAAGGGAACTCAGACAGGGGAGGAGATTATATGATGGTCATAAACACTGAAGAAAACCATACTGTTTAGCTACAGACTCAATTGAAGAGACAACCTAAAACAAACTGCTCCTGAACTTCTTTCATGGTGAAGGGGAAACCATCCAGCACCATCCATGGTGCTCTGCGATAGATAGAATACTTTCCTTTTGTTCAACAGGGTGTTGATATACTCACCCTTGATTTAGCAACTTGCACATGTCCAGACGTCAAGTATAAAACTGGGCTAAACTAGTTAAACAATGAATACTTTTAGATGTCAAGTTCACAAATTATTTCAAATTAACTATACTAACATGTTCAAATATACTGTAGTGGCCTACTATCATGTCATTTTGATGTCTAAACACTTAAACCTGCATTGGTTTTTTGCTTTGAAGACAAGCTGTCAACATTGTCCTATCATCACTTCATGAAGTTAATATTAATTGAGTTAATATTTTGAATGTGTTCCCGAACAGTTTCCTATTTATCGACCCAGTAGACAGTGTGAGCAATGACAACATTCACTTAGAGTCATGGATTCACCTAGCAACAGTCCAATATGAATTCTCTTTTTAGTTCTGTTTTGGTCTCCATCATGTCCACTCTCTAATATTTGGCTCCTTAGCTGCTAAATACTAAATAGTGAACAGAAGTTGTGAGCCTTAAAACCAAAACAATGAGCTCATAGATACTAAAACGCTTTTTGTACAACACTGATACATATTGTTTGTATGCATTGGGTAACATCAAATATAGGTTGCTGTTCAAATTTAGAGAGTGAGCAACTGAGACGGCTGGAGAAACACACCTTGAGGTAGTGATTAAACCTTCTATTCTGTCCAGGAAAGCATCCAGAGATGTGTTATTCAACAGAATTGAGTGAAATAATGAATATGGGTGACCGTGGCTCACTGGGTTTTAAATGACAAGAAATTACAAGTCAGCACAAAATATTACAAATTTGATGTAGACAGCCTTACTCGACAAACTGCTCTTTTTAAGGGAGTCTGGGAACTTCATCTGTGGGCAACAAAGAAGGCTACTGTTCATTGTATTTGTACATTTTGACATGTTTACCACCAATACAATATGGTCTCCATTTGCAGATTTAATGTGAATAGTCAAATTTGTTGAAACAAACATCTGCTGCTTATTTTGGCAGATAAGACAGACTTAAGATTGTGCCCCTGCTTTGTTCTTGTTTTTTACATGGTCATTTAATCCATTGTTAAAATGAAGATATTGATTCGAGCAGCATTTAGGTTGGGTTAAGTTATGTCTAGATGTTTACCAGAAAGTCACCAAATATGGAAAGATTTCAAGGTTCAAAGCCAAACATTCTGCCTCTATTTGCATCAGGACAGTGTTGAATTCAGACGTATTGGCCAATGGCTAGAACAAGGGAACCCTCTCACACTGTGCAGAGATCAAAAACAAACAGGATGTGGAATTACATAGATCATCAGCCAGTTGTGAGTGAAGAGAGTATTTCTGATCCACCCCAGCTGACTAATATACAGAGTGAGAGGAAAGATAGGGAACCACCACTGAGTCAATGACCTGAACTGACCAGTGCTGGGTTACTCACTGCCATTGGGTAGCAGGGTTCCCTCTCTCTATGACTCATTATGTCATCAATGGGTAGGAAAATACTTCATTCTTGAAGCACACACACACACATACACACACACACACGGGCAGACGTCACTCAATCACTGACTGGGGTTGTGGAGGGGTCGGGGTCACTTGAGTTGTCATAACAGGAAGTATGACGAACAAACACTGGCAATGCGGGTGCTGCCAAGTCCCACGGTTTACAGAGTACAGGACTGAACTCTGGAAAGACTGTGTTCATTTACTAAACCTACAGCTATGTTCAGAGTAAAGAACAGAGCAGCAAGCCAAACACTAGTGTGTGTGTGTGCTCCAAAAGCTCAAACACTTAAATCAGAGTTTTTTAAGACCTTTAATGTCAATTCTGTGGACCATATATCTCTATTTAGTTAATGCTTGGCAGCCCCTGTAGGGACTCTTGTGATAATTGTGACCAAAAACATTTGATTGAAAGTTTTGGCATAATTTGAGTTTTAAGTTTGTTGTTTTTTAGAAGATTAGCAAAACATCTACGAAAATACCACTGAGTGTGACTTCCTGTGACTTCAGCACAGCCTGACTGCTTTATCACAGAAGCTACCGGAGTGACTTATCACATTTGCATCAAAAGACACAGTTTGGTAAGCAAAACATAAAGTGCAATGCATTTGAACATGTTTGAATGGTATGGAATATGTTTCATCATTTTTACATCAACTCCTCTGACTAACACAATGCAAACTAAAGGCTCATGATAAATGGAAACTATTACAGCACTGACTGACTGAAGAATGTATAAAACCGTGACTCATTGTCCTATGAATCATCTTCCATGGAGGATAGAGTCTCTGGACTCCTTGCCAATGACTCATCAGGGGAAGGTAATTATAAACACACTTTGCTGGCACAGCTTCTGAGCACAATGAGCACATCATCAGTGCCGGACAGTGTGCTCTGGGATGCACAAGTCACAAAAATTAGCACTCTGCCAGAAGTAGAAAAACACATGCAGAATTACTGGAATATACTGTGTGCACACGCTCAGTTTTCACATCCGCTACTGACTGTTATGTGGCAATTTGATTAGGACAGAAGCAAAGACACAGCGAGGAAGTGAGGGACAGAGGGAGTTCTTTTCTTTTTACCATGTAACTTGCACTGGAGGCTGAAAGCTGCTTCTATTATTCATTTGTCTTTTCTCATTTATATTTTTTATTAATTGTAAAACCAGATTCATTCCTACTTGTAAATAATTTAAAAAAACTGTTAGCAGAAAAAACATCTTACATGTGAGGTTTTCATGAACAGAATATTGCAAAGAGAGACAGAGAGGATGTGATGATCAGGATGTACAGAGACTGGCATTAACCTACAATATCCCACGTGCATGTGTAATGGCCAAAGCCACTGTTGGGACTCATCACTCAAAATAGCAGCTGAGCTTACTTTTGATGCATTTGAATGCCTTCTTGGGCTACAGCACCTACATCATTTTGGTGACCCGTTATTACCAATATCTATTGATGATTTCATGGATTAAAATTTGATCGATATTAAGAACCATCTTTAATATTTGCAAACAACCACACCTGTGCCCCCACGCACCTATATGTTCAAAGATTAGATCTCGAAATTAGTTTATGCAGTATGGTTCATTACAATACCTGCCAGGCCGTTAGACAGGAAGTACACATAAGGTGACCGCAGGGTTCAATCTTGACGTCTTTGTCGTTCTCAGCACAAATCTTGCAAAGCTGGAAGGTGGAGCCCATCTCACAGTACAGCTCATACTGCTCCTGTTCAGGCAGAGCAAACTGCTGTTAGTCATCAAGTGATGCACGCATCAAACTATACAAGAGAACATACATAAAAACATAAAGACACAAATACAGTATACATACAGTGCAAGCTTCCCACCATGCCACGCCATAATGTTGAACTCCCATCACTAATAAAGAACTGGACCCAACCCTCCAGAGGTCTGGAGAAATGTTTAGAAACCTAAAACTAAACTGACATTTTGAAACACATATCCTGGATGATTTAAATAGTGTTGCACAAAAGTTTAAGCTGTTATGACCACAGAGTTAAAATGATGAATGCTTAATGTACTTCTTCTTAGGACTTAACAAAAGACAACCGCTGCGCTGAGAGAAAGCGACAGCACTTATCTAGGCTACGAAAATGATGAAAGGGTGGCTTATTGACGTGGATCTGCCGTAGTGAAACTACAATGTTTCAAAGATGAACAACTAACAGCAGGTGTACCATGTGTACGTCATTTGTTTCGTTGACTTCATTACCCATGTTGGAATTTAAATCAAAAAAGGAATGTAGACTAACAGTCACAAAACAGAAACAAATTGGTTGTCAGTCATGTTGATTGTTTTGTGAACGGACGAATGGCGCGTCGCTTTAAATGTTGCTGACACAAGGAATTGTTGAAAGCATTAACTCCTTTCCCTTGGTAACAGATGGTCCAGTGTTCCCTATGCTAATGGAGATTTCCTTAGCTTTTAGAGAATTCAACCAGCTCTTATCATGGCTAATCTCAACAACTAGAATCCATATACACATAATTGATACTTTACCCCCCAAAGTGTATTGTGATAATGCCCCAGTGCTGACCACATTAAGTAGTGATGCAACGGCTCAACAGGCTCACGGTTTGGTTTGTACGTCATTGTTTTCAGTTTTAAATTCTTAATTCTATGACCTTAAATTGTCGAGGTTAATAATGCTGTCAAAAGGGGTGCATGGTCTCATCTTCAACTCAGTTAAGGTAAAATCTCTGCAAAAAAATCATATGAAAACAATTTATATATCCATATCTAAAATCCTCTCGTGTTCACCGACTCTCTCTGCTGGGAATAAACTTCTCAAAATGTCACAAAATCAGAAATTCTCAGCCACACAACCGTAGCTGAACATTTTCTCGTTGCACATTATCATCCTGTCAGCCTTATGCTTAAGACCGACGTCATTAATAATTAATAGTAGGCGGACAGTAAAACACAATGATTTCTCTGAAACATCAACACTACAACTGATTGGATGAACACACCACTAGCTATCACTGGTCATTTTTAAACTGTGATGGCACTTCTGGAAATATCATCAAGTTCAAACTGAGCACAGAAATCCCTTTCTGAAAACACTTGAGACAAAAAAAAAGGTAATGGAGTAGGACGATTGCTAAATTTGTTTTTGAGAAGTGTGTTTTGATCTAAGTAACGCTGTTCCTAAATTGGTGGATTTCATCTGCTACATGTTTGTAGCTGTCACTACATCTGCCCTGGAACTAGAGTGGGAAATTAGCCAACCTGGCTGAACTGGCACATTTACAGAAATGTCTAATAATGCTGTTCCTGTAACTTTAAACTGTATAAATACATTTCACAACACATTTCATGTCTCTCTTTTTGGTCTGCAACATATTTGGTGAAGTTCAGGCAGGTCTCAGTAAACAGTTTCCACACTTAAATGTCATAAGGGAGCCTAAGCTTACATGATGTATTCTGGCTTTGGGAGGCTAAGGAATTCCATGACCAGTGGGAACCATGAACATTTTATTTATAGTAATATCACAAAGTGCTTCAACAGAGCAGACATTTAAAAGCATAAAAAACACAATGTGACCCTAGGGTCAATAAATTATCTACACAGAGAAAATTAAAAAATTAAAAATAAAATTAAAAATAATAGAAAATAAAATAAAATAAAAATGTAAAACATATTTTAAGAGCAGGTCTAGGACATGGGTTTACTTTTACACAAACGCCAGCCTAAACAGGTTAAACATTGCCTAAACATTGCTCTGCTTATCCAGATGGAGCATGTTTTTAGACACACAAACAAACCCACTTGTGTCACTTTGATGTGATCATGAGGCGTTGGCTCACATAAACCAGTGAGGTCAGGATTGTAACTGCGACCATCAGGAAACAAGTAGCTGCGAATGAAAAAAAAAAAGGTTTAATTAAGCTAAGAGTAACAAACACACAGCAAGATATTCTACACATGCAAACGTGTAAATATCTCAGAAATGTGCAACCTTGTGTTGCATGACAACAAATTAAACTTGAATCCGATGAAACACAAATACTCACAATGAGCAGTAGTAGAACCAAAAGCAGTAATAGGTTTACTTTGAATGCTTACAGAAACATTCATTAATCCTCACTTCTAACTGACACAAAATATAAATTATGATTAGATGTTACAGAAAACAAAATCACGATCGGTCTTAAATGTACAAAAAAAATATGCATGGAATCAAAAGTAATCTGCAATTATAACAGAACTGAGCAGAAACCCTTCTCCAATTTGTAGGAAATTTAGGTTTAGAAGTGTGCTTTAAGATTCATAATTAGAAGTGTGCTTTAAGAAATTATAATTAGAGGTGTGTTTTAGATTTTATCGTTAGAAGTGCTTCTTAGTAGAATTTGTAGCACCTTAGAGGTGTATAGTAAAATGTTAGCAAGCACTTGGGACGTACCAACTATACTTGTAAAAAATAAAACTTGTGAAGTTTTTGCCAAGAGTTGCAAATCCTTATCTTTATATAGTATGTTTACCATAGAAGTGTTAAGCCATAAAAGACAGTCATTGAATGTATTAAACTGTGAAGAATAGCCAAGGGTCAGACAGGGATTTTCAGACAGGCAGTTACAGGTACACGCCGAAGGATATGTCACGCCCGCGCGAGAGTCTTTCTGGCTGGCTGATGCGAGAAGGAGGAGCCAGCTGGATTTAGCCAATAGAAACTAAGACGGACATTATGGGAGGGTTTTTCGAACTATGTAAGCAAAGGCAGAGGAAGATCTCTCTCTCTCTTTGCTCTCATTTCATCTTGTGGGTTGTTACACTTTCAGGTTGAGGCGCGGGTGAGTGCTTTTCTGCGCGGATCATATTTCTATATATTCTGTAAATAATGTACTTCACTTTGCAAATGTTTTAGCTTCTGTAGTATTAAATACTGTTGTTTATAATTGAAACTGGCTGACTTTTTGGTAAGGCTGGATCACATGCGGTCTCTCCCACAGTTGCGAGAGGTTCTTGAACCTAACAAATTACAGTCATGGTTGAAAATGAACTCAGCATTTACAAGCCTGGTTATAAACACAATGATTGACATTTGAAAGAGCGACTGATGTGAACTTAACTTCCCCCAGAGTTTCTGCCGTCTTCCTGCTTGATCAAAAACAGAGGTGCTTCAACCCCCCCCCTCTCCTCCCTCCTCCCTCTACAGTGGACTTGTAAGAAGACAGTCTCAGCCAGCTGCGATTGATGGCTGAGAAAACGAAATGCTACACACTAGATGGAGAAAAGCATGTTTGATTTGTCTGGGGCCCTGTCAGACTATCAGGTATGATAGGAACAGATGGCCTTGCAGAACCACTTGAGGCTCAGGGACAGCCCCTTCTCTGCCGGAGCCAAAAAAAATACACGTTTTACCTAGGAAGTGGCTTTCAGAAAAGAGCCTTCAAGAGACACCACACTCTGGTCTGTTGAGAGACATTTGAAGACCATGCTAAACAGATGTGACTGATTGAGACACAGTTCAATTGGATACAGCACATTAACAGAGTAGAGTTTAGCACAACAATATACAAAGAGAGTGAACTAGAGAGGAAGAGAGTGTGTGTGAGTATATGATAGATAGATAGATAGATAGATAGATAGATAGATAGATAGATAGATAGATATCAACTTTATTCATCCGTAGGGGGAAATTCGTTAAATAGGTTACGTACAAGCCCTCCCTGTAGCCATCAATGAGGGCCTGGAACAGCGGTTTGTTGTGGGGGATGGTCTGCAGTATGTTGCTGTCATTGGTCACATAGCCGATGGCCCACTGGCCCAACCGTGTACAACTCAGTCTGAAGATGTAACTGTTAGAGAGAGAGAAGACAGAAGTGCATTGTTCACACACACAAGTTGCAAAACCAAACATGTAGAACGAATATTAATGTTTAAAGCAATATAACTCAATTTGAATGTCAAGTTTCCTGTGGTATTGTATCGAGAACACTCAAATAGCTGTGTTTTTTATATTAATGTTAAAACTGATCGAACATTGACGAGTCTTAACATACAACTTGTTAACATACTGAATCATATCATAATTAAGATAATATAAAATGATAAGATAATAGGGACAATTCCCATCAGCCAATATGCTTCCATTTTTGCATGGGACTCCTAATTGACCAACACGTGTAGGTTCGGGGAGGAGGAGGGATAATGGGAGGAGTTCGGGGAGGCCATGGAGAAGGACTTTCGGTTGGCCTCAAGGAGCTTCTGGCAAACCATCCGACGACGCAGGAAGGGAAAGCAGGGCTTACCCCAGGCTGTTCTCAGCAGGGGGGGGGGGGGGCGGTGGAAAGAGCACTTTGAGGAACTCCTAAACCCGACCAACATGTCCTCTGCAGAGGAGGCAGTGCCTGAGGACCTAGGGGGAGGCTCACCCATATCCCTGGCAGAGGTCGCTGAGGTAGTTAAAAAGCTCCTTGGTGGCAAGGCGCCGGGGGTGGATGAGATCCGCCCTGAGATGCTGAAAGCGCTAGACATAGTTGGGCTGTCCTGGCTGACACGCCTCTTCAATGTCGCATGGGGGTCGGGATCAGTGCCAATGGAATGGCAGACCGGGGTGGTGGTTCCCATCTTCAAAAAGGGGGACCGGAGAGTGTGCTCGAATTACCGGGGTATCACACTACTCAGCCTCCCGGGGAAGGCTTATGCCAGGGTGCTGGAAAGGAGGCTCAGACTGCTTGTCGAACCTCAGATTCAAGAGGAGCAATGCGGATTCCGTCCCGGCTGTGGAACAGTGGACCAGCTCTTTACCCTTTAAGCAAGACTACTGGAGGGGCTCTGGGAGTTTGCCCAACCAACGGCAGGAACTAACGGCGGACGTGAACTGATCATCCAGGAGGATTTTTCCTTCTACCTCTACTCCACAAAGACTTCAAAGACGAAAGCACCAATCCCCGTTGGCTCCTGATCATCTTCACTAGGATTGGAGGCCCTGATTGAGTCCAGATAAACTTCTAAACATCTGGTGAGATACTGAAATTTTCGAAAATTGTTCCTGAAAGACCTTTTATTGAAAGTAAAATTGGGATTAAAAGTGCACTGAATTAGGATACAGAATAGTTTTGGTAATATTCATAATAATATTTTATTAGCATTTAATAGGCATTTGTGGATATTTGTTGGCCTCGTTTCATAAAATGCTGTTCATGAAAGTTTGGGTTGGAATCGTAGTATAGAATACTACCCTGTAGGGGGATTCAAAATATTGCTTGTTAAAGGAGGGAGGTGAATATTTGAGTCAAGTTTATACTTGGGTCAGAGTATCGTGATATAGAATATTACCTTGCAGGGGGTTTAAAAAAAAAAAGAGAGACAAAGAGTCCCTATAGATAAATGTGTCAAGTAACGGCTTTGACTTTGATTGTGCCATAAACTAATCTAAAGACTCACGGTGACGACTGTGTTTAGAGAAGTGTACACTGACTGTGCCTCAAAATGGGTGCACAGGGAAGTAACCAGGTTCCTCCACCTGAAGGGCCTAAAGTAATTTCTCAGAAATCTTCTCTCTATACCTCACTGCACAGGGTGGATCCTGATCTTGACACATGCCCTCCCCCACCGACACCATATGTTCCCCCAGTACCCGGTCCAGCAACACAGCAAGGTCCACCCACAGTCATGGCAGACCCACCCACACCAAGACAGCCTGACTTCAACCCATCTCCAACTAGCACTCCTGCCAGCAGCCTCACGAGCACGATCTCCTCCGTCGCCCACTTCATGCAGCAGGCCGCACACACCATGTCCCAACTAGGCAGCCCAGATAAGTCACATGAGGACCTGGGGACAACTGGAGGGGCAGGGACAGGTACTTACCACCACCCATATAAAACCAGAAGTGGACGAGGACCAAGAACAGATTACGACCAGGAAAGACTTGAACTCTCATTCCCGATGGTCCAAGTAGCAGGTCCGAATGGAGCAATGATGGTCCATAGACCCTGGACTGACAGAGACATGATCGCCGCTGTTGGGGTCTGGCGCCACCTCCTGGCTGGCTGAGCTCAACACATGCCACCTCCTGACCCAAAACTCTGATCCCTGCCCCTTTCGGCTTAACCTCCACCTCTCACAGCTGAGGCGGACACTTCATTGGCCGACAAGCAGCCTCCCGCTGTGCAGACACTCGTTTATAAACCAGAGCACAGACGAAAATCGCCGTTCTTCACCCTGGACATCCATCCCTGGGATGCAAGGAGACGCATCAGCTTTCCCCCTCCCCCCAGCATCGCGCTGGCGACGAAAGCCGCGAGGCCTGCAAAGCCTCCAACCCTCATCAACCCTGTCAGGTCACAAAGCTATCTTCGCTGGTCGAAACAGCAGCTGTGTTTTTCTTTTTTTGAGTTAAGGCCCCTCACTCCGCCGGGACGAATCCCTTCCACGATTCCTCCCCGTGTTTTTCTTTTGTGTGCACACTCCGGCAGGGAGCAGCTGAAACCTCGCTCCTTCCCGATGATTTCCGGCGAGACGCACGGACCACACGTCGTCTCAACCCGATGTTTAAATCACCCTCTCTGCAGCGAGGATTGATCACGTCCCGCGCCCGCTCCAAAGCGAGCCGCGCCACAACGGACGCAACAGCACCGCACACCAGCCGTGCAAAAAGCCGCTCCGCCCCCACCCTTTTCCTCCGGGACAAAGAAGCCACAATCCGCAGCGGACACTCTTCCCGCCGCAAAGAAGCGTCTCCAAAGTAAGGTCATTGGTGTCTGGTCATAGCTTAGCTTAAAATAACTTAAGGTTAATTCAGGTTATTCATTTATGTGTTGATATTCCCGTGTTTTTGTGTGTTTTGTTACTATTGCGTAATATCAAGGTATTGCGCAACACCCAGCGGACCTCAGCGCTGCTCCACTGTGCATTTCCCGTATTCTGTTAGTGTTAAAGACACCGGCGCATTATACGGAGGTTAAATACACAATCATCACGGGCCAGAGAAGCTCCGTTTGTATTGTGTATTAACTGCATTGACTGTTTTCTTTGGGATTATTTTCATTTATGTATTCAACTTTGTGTGATATCTCTCTCTTCATTAACTCGACTCTGTGAGTGAGCTGAGGGCCGTGTTCATCACTGCGTAAGCTGCCGACAGTTCAGGACGACAACGGTATGCTTATGCATGATAGAATAACGTACTCATGCTCCTCAGGACATCGCAGCAGAAGTTTGATTTATGTTGATTCACGATTTCTCTCTCTCTCTCTCTCTCTCTCTCTCTCTCTCTCTCTCTCTCTCTCTCTCATAGTCTAACTCCTCGGGAAACCCTGTTCAATCGATTGCCCCACACACACACGTGCCTGCACAGACACACGTGGTTACATCCAGCAACATTGACGCCACCTGGTGGTAGGTTAGCGGTAGCACCGTCAAGCCCTTCCTTTTCACACACGCCATCACCCACAGCAACCCCCCTTCCTTTTTACACACACACACACACACACACACACACACACACACACACACACACACACACACACACACACACACACACACACACACACACACACACACACACTTTATTCATTTGTTTAGAGATTAGGTACATAAAATAGTATGATAGCGTTTGTTGATTACAATATTAATTGATCTGATCATTTATTATTCTGATGTAATAAACCCTGTTATATTTTAGAGCAGTCGTCTGTGATTACTTGTGCATATGTATGTAATGATCTGTATCTAGTAGTCTGCGCTCGAATTCAAATTCTTCACTGTCACTGATGAGTGACTACTAATTATGAGACTTAGTTTTATCGTTTGGTTATTGGTCCCTGTTCGCAGGGTGGTGCCCCGTTATTATTAATAATCAATAATTGTTACTCACATTAATAATTCTATTGATGTCCAGAATTCAGTTTCTTAAATGCTAATAACTCAAACACGCCCCCTATTGATCCCAACACCGCCCTGGCACATCTGCCAAAACCCCAAATATCAGGGACAAAGTTTGGTGATGAGCTCATTGTATTCTGCCACGAGTTTAGTCCCACTGAAGGCCTGTCAAGGCAATGCCAGATAGGAACAAACCAACTGGGATCACGCTGACAATGCTGCATAAAAATACATGATTACTACACTGGTTGCAGCTATAGCACTTGCTTTCCCGCAAAAAATCAACATGTAAAAAATAACATCATGCAACCAGAAGATTGGTGAAATTGTGGCAGACTACTACACCAGACTCCATGTTGTCTTCAACGAGCACAGCGGCCGTCAGGAACCTGCAAACAGAGAAGATGCAGCAGGCAACTGGGAGTGCCACCTCAAACAGTGCTTCCTGGATGGACTGTTGCCACCCATCTCTGCAGCAGTAAAATTAAGTTGTGTTGGCTATGAAGAAGCCCGCCTTACTGAAATCATCAGACATGCCAATCATGCAGAAAAACAAGACGCTGCTGACAAAAAGAAAAAAACTGAGACCAAAGAAGAGCAGCTGCATATGGCTCAACTGACCATGGTCCAGGCTTTCCAGAGCATGGCCATGGGCACACCGCAACAACAACAGAACCAAGGGGGTTTCTACAGAGGAGGCAGAGGCAGAAGACAAGCAAGAAGAGGTCGTGGTTTCCAAGGACGACCTCCGCTGGGGAAAGATGAGTGCTACATCTGCCGCGAAAAAGGACATTGGGCAGCCGACTGTCCACAAAGAGATGACAGGTGTCCCAGGGGCCACAGAGACGCTGGATGTCTGACTGAACCAAGACCAAGGGGGCATGCGGAGAGAAAGGGAGACATCGTCCTGCAGTATCAGAGAAGGGAAGCGAGAAACACACACAGACAATCACACAGCACACACACAACAAAGAACAGCTTGCTTTTACTAACCATCCTCTGTTACCAAATCGCACATATACACCCACACAAGAGCAGTTACAAGTGTTACAGGATACCATACAGCACATAAAGAAAATGAATGAACCTGTACTAACTGTAAGGACACACACCAAATATTCTACCGAACCATTTAAAAAGGTTGCCCGAAACCACTCCACTCCCTCCAACTAGGAGACTTCGTTGTGGTAAAGAACTTCAAGAGAAATCACTGGCAAGCTAAGCGTTGGTAAAGACTGTTCCATATTCTCCTCACCACCCACACGGCTGTAAAGATGGCAGAACGAGTGACCTGGGGGTGCGCGAGCTGCCTCTAGGGGGTGCGCGAGAGGAAAAATGTAATGGCGGTGCAGTCCTGTCTCCTAAAAATTACGTTCCCCCAAAACTAAAATGCATTCTCAATTACGTTTTACCATGAACGTATTTTCTCCCTGATTACGTTTGTGTTTGACGTATTACAAATACGTTTCTCATCAACATATCTTTGCCGTACTTTAGTCTTTATTATTTTTCTGTGATCTGCCTCGCCTCTACCCCGCCACCCACGAGTTGGCCTGTTCCGAGGGCTGACAGACCTGATGATCGGGTGCCTCACGGCGGGGGCGGCTGGAGACCTTGCGTCCCGGCGCCAACGGGTGAGTGCCCGCCACTCGAAACCATAAAACCAAGTCCCGGATTTCACCCGGGGGATATTCTGGAGGTATTGTGGCCGGGTGATGTGCCTCGTTGCTGGGGAGGTATGAGTCGAGAGTGGCGGGGTGTTATGGAGGTATATATTACAACTCTGTGTTGTTCCCATGCGTGGATGAGCGCATTTCTGCCGGAGACAGGCGGCGTGTTGTGGTAGTATTCTGACCGCGTAATAGGGTGAAGGAGAGGCGGTGGTGGAGAGGGAAACAAATGTTAAAGAGATGCTGGAATGTATGATTGGAGAGAGAGAAGCGAAAAAGTTGGACGTGATCCCGCGTCCAACAACAGTGTCGCGCGCATTGCTGCTTTGTCCGAAGACATCCTGGCTACATTAGTCGATCGCGTGAAGAAGAGTGAGTTTTACTCTCTGCAAGTAAACGAGCCTACAGATGTGCCCAATCTGGCCAATGTTCTGGTGTACGTCCGTTACCTTTTCGAAGGCACGGTGCAGGAAGAGTTTTTGTGTTTTTTATCTTGTAAACAAACGCCACGCGCGAGCAAACTGTTCTCTCATTAGTCCGATTTTTATGCGGCTATAAATAGGCTCCGTTGTTTTTTTTTTGTTTAAGGTGTGTGTTGGGGGAATTGGGGGTGCGTGAACCCGGTCGGGATGTAGAACGGGGTGCGTGGCCTAAAAAGTTTGGGAACCGCTGACCTAGAGCAATGTTGGTCGAGATTCTGATCCCCGTTTTGGTTGCATTCAACATAATCCTATGTATCTGCATGTGTACCCTGACCTGTATGAAGGCATTGATGTATGGATGGATGGGAGACACTGTCACAGGAGAAGTAGGTCGCTATCTCAAATTAGGTCAGAACAATCCCGACCTGTTTACCAGTCTTGATTTGATTCCACCCCACCCAGACCTCACTGACTCTGACACACTCTTCTGATTCTGATACTGACCATGATGACACCCATGGGTAAATAGTTATCCAATTCCCTCCACAGCTTGCACCTACCTCATTTTTCAAATACACTAGTCTTATGATGTTTTAACTTGAAATCCCGATGAATTGTTAATGCTAATGTTCCAAATTAATTGTAGTGTACTGTATGATTGATCAATGATGTGATCAAAAGTGGGGAGTGTGATGGTAAATTTCCACTGTGACTTATCGCTCCTGTTGTATTAGCTGACCACTCCGTGTTTTGGCCCTTTAGTATTAACAAAGTTAATACATGTCAGACATGGTCAGCGAGTGTCCTCTCAGGTTGAGTAATATTGGATGTGTGTCTTCATCAGGGGCATGATACTGTCAACTTAGATAGGGGGCTGAATGGGGATGCAATCAGTGGACCAATCAGTGACGAACCATTCAATGGTTAGTCACAATGTCCGGATATCCGAGTGATGAACTCCTCCTATCCCGCCATGTGCTCAAGGCCTTTATAAGTCGTACACAACCAACACTCTGGGTGCCTTCCTCCTTCAGACCGCATACAGACCGGTCTGTATGATGATTGAACCTTCTCTACACAGAGAATTAAGACTCTTAAGTACAAACTTCTTTTCTCAATGTTTCTTGTATCATAGGACTCACTCGGTACTACTGAATAGTTTCTTCCATCAGTCAGTCGTAAATCAAGTGACTTGTTAGCCAGTTGTTAGTCACGTGAGTCATTAGTCAAGTTAACATCAACCACAAACTTTTTCCTAATACTATCTAAGTAGTTCTGTTTCCAAAACCGAACTTCATGGGAAGATGGAGGTTTATTTTGAAAAGGCACTATGCATGAACATTGACACGCCGTCCCTGACATATCTAAAACTGACGCTAGAGGGGAACATCAAAAAGAGCGTCAACGTTTCAAGATTACTTTACCAACCAAGCCTCTGTATGTGACGAGTTGGAAGTGAGAATGTGTTGCCCTGACACACACTGCAGTCTTACCTCTGTGTGTGTGTGTGTGTGTGTGTGTGTGTGTGTGTGTGTGTGTGTGTGTGTGTGTGTGTGTGTGTGTAAGAAAGCTAAGAGAGAGCAAGGAAGCGTAGCCCAAGATAAACTCAGCTCCCAGGGTCACGGCACCTGGGAGGGGCCCAACGTCTACGTGACCACCGAGCAGAGGAGCGGACCGAAATCGGATGCAAACACATGGTTTGACCAAAAATAAAAATGCGGTAACTACACGTTCGAGAAGTCTTAGCTTGACGAAGTCAGGCTTGAAAAAGTTGCCCTGTTGCCTTTGTTCGCCAGACTCTTGAAAGCTGACGCTTCCAACTTACTGAAGTGGTTAAGGACAGCAACCTACTGATTGTCTGCCAGGAGTGCAGGCTCCTGCAAAAAATGTAAGTAACAATACTACATAACATTAAGGAGCAGTTTTTGTTTTTTATGCTTATGTGTTGCTAAGAAGACACCCCAGAAGATGGGTCACTCAGGTATAGTTCCATCATTGTTCAAAGTCAAAGAATAACTTTATGATGTTAGTTGTAATGAATAAATATATTTTAAAATCAAGTACATTTATCTGGCATTTATAGTTTTCTACTGTACCGAAACGTACCGAACCATGGCTCCACTGTATCGTACTGAACCCAACCGTGAGTTTTGTGAACCGTTACACCCCTAATATACATACATATACATTTTGTAACTTTAATTTTGTTGGTTGCTCATTTAGTCCTGAATATGTAATGTTAAAGAGAAATACAATTAAACCAAATTTTTATGAAGTATTTAAAATACACACACACACACACACACACACAGTTGCCATACCTGCCAGGCTTGTCAATGTACTTGTGCAGTCGGGCTTTGACTTCATCATAGGTCAGAAAGGCCATGTAGCCGGGGTGTGTCACTGCCAGGAAATTCCAGTTCCTCAGAATTGATCCCCACGGCTGAAAAAGATCATCCAATGTTTTTTTAATGACACAGATCAATATGCATTGAACATTTTCAGCATACAGTTGAGTGTAGTCCTTCTGCCACAAATGTGTAGTAAAGGGTAATGGGATAATATGTTGACTTGACTGAATCTGAATCCTAACTGAGAGATAATGCACAGCCCAAGGTGTTGTGGAGAATTTCAGTATTAAACGCATTATAAGTAAGATTAAATAACCCCCCTAGTGATGAGTAGAAGTGTCACAATAATAATAATTTAGTTACAATATGTTTACAATATTCTTGCTTATAGAAGATATTATGTGTTACAGTATATTAACTAATTGAATGTATTAAATCATAAAAGTATAGTCACTAAAGGTATTAAAACACTAAGAATAAGTTAAAGGGTCAGACAGGGATTCTGGATGAGACATGCAGCAGAGTGGAGGATGGGGTCAGTGGGAAGGACAAGCTGACCAGAGGTGGAGTCAAGACAGATGTTTATCAAGGAGCAAAGCTGTTTCGCTAAGGGATCGATCCAGGGAGGGGACAGAAGTCAAATGGAGCCAACCACAGATCGCCACGGAGGGTCATTCCGATGATTTATGACTGTTTGGACATTTCCGACGTATAAAAGACACTGTTCTGGAGAGAATTCTTCAGACCACATCCGCTCTCGTTTTTTCAGTAACCTGTATTCAGACCTGTGAGTGAGGTGCGTGCGTGTGGTCTCTGTTCTCGAGAACATTACTATTGATAGTTAATGCAGCTTATAAGTGAATTTCATGTAGTACATTAAATATTGTTATTGATTGTGAACCGGATCCAGTCCATTTTTCTGATGCGCGTGCGCGCTACGAGGGCAGCAGAAAAGTCCCTGCGGCCTGCAGGCTCTCATCCTTTTTGGTTTTTGAACCCTAACAAATTGGCAACCACGAAGGGACAATTGCTGGAAACTGACTCGACAAGGACGCTGACGAAGATATCTTCTGGCCAAAGACAAACGGGTGAGGTGGAACCTTTTTAATAAAACTCCGCATATAGGTAGATAGGACAATTTAGAGACTGTGTCTTGGTCAGCGCCTCTGAGAGCCGGGAAAAAAGGAGCAGGCCGCAGCAAGCCGGTAAAGTATATTGACTTGAAATTTAAAGTGGCTGGATTACTATATGAAACACACTTGCAAGCTGGATTAGGGACAGTGTATTTTGGCTACGCGCTGTTCTTTGCTGCGAAATCCTACCGGTAAGGTACGTATTAGACGTTAGCATTGATCAAGATATAATAGCAGAGCTACAGAGCTACGTGCTAAGAAGGTTTAGAGAGCTAAGCGCTCAAGAGCTACGGGCTCCGAGGGTCCGGTAAACTAGGCGGACTGAATCTGGTGGCAGGGTACGTAGGGTAAAGGCGACGGTCCCCCTGGGTCTGTATGGCAGGTTTGGGTCTGGTGAACCGACTCTTAACGGGAGGGAATAAATTGATACGAGCTTAGAAGCTAACAGAACTAGGTTGCGTTCTAGAGTCGAGCTCTGCGCCGACAGACTGGCTACTACGAAGCGCTATAATTAACTGAGTTCAGGGGAATATAATCTGGGGTGGGTAAACTAGGTAATGACGTGGGTAATCATACATTGTAATCACGGTGTATTTTGGTATGAATGTGATATAGCGCTGTGAGAAATCGATTTGCTGTGTGGTGTGAATGCTTGCGGAGCCGAAGGTTGCTTTGTGCTTAGCCTAGATAACTAGATAAAAACGATCATAAAATAACCGGTGCATATGGAGAAGCCGAGCACGGTCTAGCATAAATAACGTGGGTGAATGCGGCATGGTTAACAGTTATAACTACGGTGCTTTGTCTGTGTTGAAGACACGTTTTCGCCGGTTAGCTTAGCCGCTAACAACATTAGCCCTTTGTTCGTAATTCGCGCGGATTTTGGCCATACTTCCGGTGAAGGAAGACCACCGAAGAAGAAGGAGAGACAACTTTGCCACCTATCGGTTGGAGGAGTAATTGCTTGATAATTACAGAAACTCCATTACCCAGAAAACCTAGAGGTGAAATTGTCTTAGAACTACAAGATACTCATGTCATCCGTGGAATAGTAGATGCATTACAATACTTTGAGTTCTGGTGATAAACTTGTAATATTCCTTGTTTTTGACTCTAAGCTTTTGACTTGCATTTAGACTTTGATTGTTTATCCTGGTTTTAATTTAGCATTTTCAGCTACCATTGATCATATTAATTGTACTTCTTAGATTTGTGATTTTAGTTTAATTGAGATTTAAACTTTCATTGTTTGTTTTAATTGTGATTTAACATTTCAATTGCCAGTGTTGGTTTGATATTAATTAACCTTTTTAACTTTCAGGGATAGTTGCTGATAGTTTCTTTAATTTTGATACAGATTTTATTTCAACTTCAGTTGATCAACTTGGTTTTAAGCTAGTATTTTAACTTCCAGTGTTTATTCCATATTTCGACTTTAATGGTAAATTTAATTCAGCATTTTGATTTTATAAATTTAGCTTTAATTCAGATTCAGGATTTTTAAATCTTGATTTAGATTTTTTGATTCAATATTCGAATTTTATAGAGATTAATTCTTTGCTCAAATTTCCCATAGATTAAAAGAGAAATAATAACTTCATTGCATACACTTAGACACACAGTCAGAGCTACTGTCAGAATAGAGATAGCAGAGAGGTAAGTGAACACTCCTAGGCTGCATAATGTTTACATCAACTTTGGCAGCAGGGGTGTTGGAAGGACAAAGACAGGGAGAGTTGAGTGAGGAGAACAGACAGGGAAAGGATGTAGAAGAACTAAAGAGTGAATTAAGAGAACTGGATCGTGCCAGAACAAATCTACAATTGCAGATAGAGGAAAGAGAAGGTAAAGGAGAGGACAATATGACAAAACTGATGCAGAGGTTCCTGAAAATCCAGATAGCAGAGCATGATAGAGAAGCAAATCAAAGGAAACGGGCCAAGAAACAGATGGCTGCAGCCAAGGCTCAAGCTCCTCAACAGCCCCAAAACCCAGTTCCAGCCCCATATCAACCATATCTAGCAGCCCCGGCCCCCCCAGTGGTATACTACCAACCCCCTCTACAGAATGGAGCCAGAGGAAGAGGAAGAGGCAGAGGATATGGAAGAGGCAGAGGTTACCAAGCAGGTGGATATGGCCGACCAGGAAACGGAGAAAACCCAGACAGGAGTGATGAATGCTACACCTGTGGGAGATGGGGACATTGAGCCAGAGATTGCCCGAGACAAATGGAAGGAGGAATGCAGTTCAGTGCGCCACCACGAGGGGCTCCATTCCCACCTCAACATCAGCAGTACCCAAGCTCGGGTCCGCCAGGACCACCTGCACCTCCTCTCATGAGACCCCAACATCAACAGATGCCCATGCTGCCACCAGGACCATGGGACGGTGCCGACCAATAGAATATATTAGGGCACTAACTAAAATGAGTTGAGTTTTGTTTTCACAGGTGGAGAACACAGAGGCATTTGCTGACAGGAGAAAGCAGTCTCCTATCATATCACAAGTAGCTGGCTGTGAATGAGGTCCAAGGTGTCAGTGGTACTGACCAGTAAGGTGGACTGGACCATGGGAGATTCATTTTATAGACAAGTTACATACATGACATAGATTTACCAAGGGGGGTGTCTAATGAATTTAAAGCCAGAAATCACATAGCAGCAGATTTAGAATCAGTTTTTTCCTGAAGGTTGTCAATTAATAAAATTGTCAATTGGATCAATTACATATAGTATAACCAGTAACATTTTGTAAACTTCACTCGTGACACCATAGCAGGACTTCACGAGCCGGTAGATAAGACTAGTTTAAGAACCTGGTAGAACATATAGCATTAAATATGATTCTAGCAGAGTGTAGGATGTTAGGATTTGCATGTTGAACTTTCATTTCAGACAGAGCAGCTCCTGATCATCATCACTGGGATGCTGATGGACCTGATTGAGTCCAGATGGACTTCTGAAAACATCCGGTGAGATACTGATAATTTGGAAAATTTACTCTGGGTGATTGTTCACTGCATTAGGAAATATAATTTTTGTCAACTGGAAAAGATACAGACAAGGCTTCTCAGAATTCTTCTCTGTCCCTCATTTCGCAGGATGGATCCAGAACTCGACGCAGCACCTCCCCCACCTGATCCTCTCTGTATGCTGCTGCATCCCTTGCATGTGTGAACTTCTACAAGCATAGGGCAATCAGTTAGAGTCGTGGTTCTGTCATACATTGAATGTGTTGCAATTCACTATCCTGTTCTACACATGACATCATTGCACCTCTGTCCATCCTGGGAGAGGGATCCCTCCTCTATTGCTCTCCCACAGGTTTCTTCCCTTTTCCTCCCCGATAAAGGGTTTTTTTGGGGAGTTTTTTCCTGTTCTGATGTGAGGGTTCCGGGACAAGAGGATGTCAAATGTGTACATATTGTAAAGCCCTCTGAGGCAAATTTGCAATTTGGGGCTATACAAGAATGAATTGAATGATGTTTATGAACTTGAACTGTAAGCTACTGTTTAGTTGAGGAAATTCACCCTCGGCCCATACAGGACCATTAGAGAGGGATTGTTTTTCCTGTCATTTTTTGAACACACTATGAATAGTGTGTTAGGGGGGATTTGTGGAGAATTTCAGTATTAAACGCATTATAAGTAAGATTAAATAACCCCCCTAGTGATGAGTAGAAGTGTCACAATAATAATAATTTAGTTACAATATGTTTACAATATTCTTGCTTATAGAAGATATTATGTGTTACAGTATATTAACTAATTGAATGTATTAAATCACAAAAGTATAGTCACTAAAGGTATTAAAACACTAAGAATAAGTTAAAGGGTCAGACAGGGATTCTGGATGAGACATGCAGCAGAGTGGAGGATGGGGTCAGTGGGAAGGACAAGCTGACCAGAGGTGGAGTCAAGACAGATGTTTATCAAGGAGCAAAGCTGTTTCGCTAAGGGATCGATCCAGGGAGGGGACAGAAGTCAAATGGAGCCAACCACAGATCGCCACGGAGGGTCATTCCGATGATTTATGACTGTTTGGACATTTCCGACGTATAAAAGACACTGTTCTGGAGAGAATTCTTCAGACCACATCCGCTCTCGCTTTTTCAGTAACCTGTATTCAGAACTGTGAGTGAGGTGCGTGCGTGTGGTCTCTGGTCTCGAGAACATTACTATTGATAGTTAATGCAGCTTATAAGTGAATTTCATGTAGTACATTAAATATTGTTATTGATTGTGAACCGGATCCAGTCCATTTTTCTGATGCGCGTGCGCGCTACGAGGGCAGCAGAAAAGTCCCTGCGGCCTGCAGGCTCTCATCCTTTTTGGTTTTTGAACCCTAACAGTGTCTGATATCTAGCCAGCTCAACAACTAGGAGTTTGTGAAGCAGCTTGTGCACTGCAGCCAGCTGGTTTAAGGTTTTCTGCAGGACAGAGTCATTACAATCGCTTTACTTGACTCCTCAGCGGGAGAACTTGACAGCTGACTACAAAGCACACAGTTAAGGGAAACCAATTTAGCATCTGCATCTATTTATGACTGGCCAGCACAAATGTTTTTTCCCTGAATGACAACCACACTTGCTACTGAATCCAGATATTCTACATAAATATCCTCTCGAAAAAAGAACATTGTCATTGATAGATAAGGTGTTTACATCAGATCCCTGGATTAAGAGCATAAAGCTGTGGGGCAATGTGTTTGGAGGATTTCAGTGGGTCTTGCCAGTTGGCTCCAAGGTAGAGCCAAGCGCCACAACATTCACTTCCATCCTGCCTGTTAGCTGGAGCTCACCAGGGACATGATCTTCTGTGTAGCTGGTTTGGTATCAACCAGGACCAGGAGCATGAGGTTGACCACAAGGGACTATCAGCAGCAATAGTCAGTCGATGGCAATTCCTACCCACTTCTATATTTTCTTTAGTAGACCATGTTGCACTATTAAGCACACTGGCCACCCTTGAGTTCGCTGTGTCAGCTGTGAATCAGAGGTTTCACTTAGCTTATTTCTTTTTTTATGCTTCATAACTTGATGAAAAAAACACAAACCACAGTATTGTGACAGTGATCCTAATAAAAAAATGATCTTCAAAATAATACAATTTTTTCCTGTTTAGAGTAAGCATGGCAAGTACAAAGACTTCTGCCAAAGTAAAACATTGCTTTAAAGCCTCAGCGCCCACACACCATATTGAAGCCACATGGCCAGTAATCCGTCAACGGGAGGGATCTAAAGCCACGCGCACACACACACACACACAAGCAAAGAAATAGAACCAAACACAACAAACAGAACAAATATTTGCAGCAGGAAGAGACGGAAGAGACGCCACACAAACACAGCTGTTCACCGCTCGCTGGCCGGTTCTTGTGTTAAAAATGTCTGCTTAGTAATTTAAAAAAAGAACTGTGTTAATGCGCGATAAGATAATTGTCGGCGTTAATTAATTAATGCGTTAACGCGATAATAACGCGTTAACTTGCCCAGCCCTAATTTTGACCAACCTGGAAGAGGCGTGTGAAAATGTCGAACTCAAACACAGAAATGTAGTCGTTGCAGGTAAGGTCGATGGTGGATTTGAGGGCCATGGCCTCCAAGCCCGAGCTGATGGGATGCACTCCGTGAAGGCACTGTCGGAAGACTTTCCATGGCACTATTGTCCTGCAAGAGAGCAACAAGTCAAATCATACAAGCAAAGATACAGTAACTTGCGAGACAAAAAATAGGTATTTTATTTATTGATACAAATGTACATTTGGAAAATTAAATGGATGTTCTGTACAGCAAAAAATACAATGATGTGTAGACTCAGACCAGGTAGAACTTTTGTTCTACTCATAGAGCTCTTATGACTGGGATTAGACAAAACAATGAAAATAACAGAAAAACATTTTCTCTAGGGTTATATATTAAAGTGATGGTGAAGCCTGGTGGTAGATAGATACCGTGGTGTCTCACCCACAAACTGACTTTGCATTGGGAAATTAATCTGTTGGTGACACCATTTCTACCAAATGTATGAGACGACTGATCAGCAGCCTAAGTGGCCAAACACAAGAAGTTAATCTTACACTACTGCATCTTACTTTCTGACGCAGTTAAAAGCTTTTATTGCAGCAACATACACTGTTACTGGGCAGCAACACAGACTCCTGTAGAGAGATTAGTTGATACTGGAGCACTGAACATGAAGGGTCCTGGAACAAACATGTTTTGTACGAGGAATGACATGGTCACAGGTCTGTTACATATTTCACCCACCATCTGCTAAATCTAAACCCAACACAGTATGTTAATAATGTTCCCCTGCAACAGCCCGAAAAGCGGTTTTCCAACGATTGAAAAAGATCGACAAATAATCCCAAAATGTCCACGAAGAGACAAATTGATGCAGAGGGAAGAAAATGTAATGACAGATGGGAAAGCGAATACATGTTTGTGCTTCAAGGAGAAAAACGGGTCTGTCTTCTGTGTTATGAGGCAGTGTCGGTGATGAAGGAATACCATTCACGTCGGCATTTTGACACCAAACACGGAGCTAAATATAGCCTCCAAGAAAAACACCAAATTGTCCAAGAATTAAAAGGCAGAATGCAATCACAGCAGAATATATTTACAAAGCTACAGCCCAGTGCATGCTAAAGGTATGTGAGCAGTGCTCCGGCCAGATACAGACTTTTACAAATGTCAGTTTGTGAAGAAACACCATCGCAGACCGAGTTCATGAACTAGCAGCAATCTAACAACACAGCTAGCTAAGAGACGAGCAGGTACTTGTGTTTTTAATGAACTGTTGATGAAAGCACAGACAACATGGATACATCATCTATCCATGACCCTCACTGAGACCTGACTCTCAGTGAGGAGCTCTTGGATGTAGCTGCCATGCACAGGACGACGACAGGGAGGAACATTAGTGATGCAGAGAGGTGACAAAAATAGCTTTGAACAAAGTTAATGTCATAACTTGTGTTTGATATTTGTCTTTGTTATTTTCTTAAATAGTTTGATCTTTGATAGAGTCATGTGGGTTTCTTAACCCTCAATTAAAATGATTTACGTTATAATAACAGAAATGTGTTTAAATATATTTTTACATTTATATAGCTGCATGGACAATATTTTTATACTTGAATAAACAATAATCAAATGCAGAGAGAGTTATTTAACAATATGTTAGGAGAAGTTAGTTATACAGTCTTACAGTTACAACCGGCCCTTTGAGGGCGACCGTGATGCTGATGTGGCCCAGAGGGGAAATGAGTTTGACACCCCTGATCTAGGCCTTGTTGCAAGATGCTGCAGAACATTAAGGTGGAGATAACACAGAGGGAGACAAAATACTTCTGATTTATTGCGTCAACATTGAGATGTTTCACATTACAAGGGCGAAAGAAAGAGACCTACATCGTTGAATATATAAAATAATAAATTAGCCAAACTGGTGTGAGCTTGATAGCTCTGTTTAAATTGTAAATGGACTTGCATTTATATAGCACCTTTCTAGTCTTCTGACCACTCAAAGAGCTTTAATCTACAGGTCAACATTCACACACATTCATAGACTGATAACAGAAGCTGTCAGGACTGACACCCGGTGTGGTCTTCTGCTGCTGTAGCCCATCTGCTTCAAGGTTCCACCTGTTGTGCGTTCAGAGATGTGTTCTGCATACCTTGGTAGTAACTAGTGGTTATTTGAGTTACTGTTGCCTTTCTATCATCTCCATCCACTCTGCCTATTCTCCTCTGACCTCTGACATCAACAAGGCATTTTGCTCCACACAACTGCCGCTCACTGGATATCTTCTCTTTTTCGGACCATTCTCTGTAAACCCTAGAGATGATTGTGGGTGAAAATCCCAGAGGATCAGCAGTTTGAAATACTCAGACCAGCCCGTCTGGCACCAACAACCATGCCATGTTCAAAGTCACTTAAATCCCCTTTCTTCCCCATCCTGATGCTCGCTTTGAACTTCAGCAAGTCCTCTTCACCACGTCTAGATGCATTGAGATGCTGCCATGTGATTGGCAGATTAGCTATTTGTGTTGACAAGCAATTGAACAGGTGTGCCTAATAAAGTGGCCGGTGAGTGTATAATACTCAAATAATTTTCCAACTGAAACATTATAGGATTAAGGTGGTGTATTTTCATATTTACCAGTTATTAGTTTAAGTGCTTTCCTCTTATTTGTAGCCTATAGTATAACTCTATATTATATCATAGGATGCTTACAGCCTGGAATCAACACCAGGCAGGTGTGCACTTCTTTGTCAGAACAGTATATTTTGCCCTGTTAAATCATAGATTTTGTAAATCAAAAGAGCAGATACAGAAAGATTTTAAATAATGTTTCATTAATCAAATTTGTTCAGAAAGAAATTCCAGCACTTCTCAACCCCCACTCTAAGCAGTGTCACGCGTCAGCTCGTCATGATGCTCTCCACATTGTTTTTATGTTTAAGTTCATAATGCTGGGTTTGGAGTTTCCATTATGAATCATCATTATCGGAGAACCTGATATGGAGAGGGCAGAAAAGAGTAGCAGCTTATTTTTTAAATAATATTAATAAATTATACAAATTGGCAATATTTGTGTTTTTGAGCTATGTAATATACCCAGTAATATTTGTAAAATAGGATATCTGCGCAAAATAAATGCTTTCCCTGCTTGTCCTCGCCGCTGGTGCACCTCTTAGCTGTCCCCGTGCACGTCTCTACTGCGCGTGCACGTGCTGGGGCCAGATCGATTCGGCCCAAGGAAGACGGGTCTAATAAGCAGCTTAGCCAATCACTGATTAAAGAAATAAATGAGTGACTTACAATTTAGCCAATCAGCGCCCTAAAAAAGACTTCCGGGAGGACCAGACCCTCCCGGAAGTCTTTTTCTCCCGGAGTGCCCGTGTCTAGTTCTCATCTCGCGTGTTCTCGCTACCCAGCTGGACGACGCTTGCGGTAAAGAAACACAACGAGGAGGTGGATAAAAACCGGCACATTTTATCAAAAACAATTGATTGTGTCAAGTTTTGTGGGGCTTTTGAGTTGGCTTTGCGTGGGCATGACGAGACTGACTCCTCGGACAACCCTGGCGTGTTCAAGGGACTGGTGGATTTTGTTGCGTCCCTCGACGGTGTGCTGGAGGAGCACCTGGAGACAGCCAGCATTTTTAAAGGGACGTCGAAGACTGTACAAAATGAGCTGTTGGACTGCATGCTGTCGGTTGTAAGGGATTACATTCTGGAGGAAGTAAAGAACGTTGATTTTATCGCCATTCAAGCAGACGAGACGACGGACATTTCCACCCACTGCCAGCTGGTGCTTGTGCTACGCTACATCGATGCTAACGGTAACGTACAAGAGCGTTTTAATGCTCTGGCTATGCTCTCCATGGAGAAGGAACTTGTCAGGGACATGCCTGACTTCAGTAAGAAGGTCATTGAGAGGTTTGCCACTCAGAAGAGCAAAGTTCCTTACAAATAACTGTCATAAAAACATGCAGGTTTCCTCACCGCACTGATTGGGTGTTTCTCCAACAAACAAGGTTCATAGGGTAGTTATGTGGCAATATCCGCGTTCGCCAGCGGGCATTTTCTCCGATGCGCTCTGCAGGCGGGGTCAGTACGTGCACAATGGATGTCTGCAGAAACGCGGTGTTTTCATTGGTTCGTTCGCATGGGGGATTTCACCGGAAATCTCTGCTATGACGTAGAGGGAATACCCAGAGTCAGTCTCATTTTCGATTTTTTTTTCGTGCGTGTAGTTCTCGCGTCGAACAGGAAAGTTGAAAGTTTTGCTCCGAAAACAACCCCATGCAGACCCTGATCGAGCAAACGGAGAAAAATAAGAGGTAAGTGGAGATGTTTAACCATATCTTAAATGTAAACTGACGAAGTTTCGTCAAAATCTGACGATCAGAAACATGTTAAATAACTCCCGGCAGAGTCGTTGTGTATGTGGGCCATCGCACTGAAATCCATCATGGCGGCTTGGAATCGGCTCCAAAATAATGCCTGATTAAACTATTCCCCATGCTTTTAAAAGTTGAAATAGCACCTCCTGGCTCTTCCAAAGCATCCTAAGATACAATTTAAGTGCATTTTGTGGAGGGATCTGCTATGATGTTTCCGATGATTGCAGATTTTGAGAGGGTATTTTTCCGATCGGCTGCATTGCGAATAGTCACGTGACTGGAATCACGCGGCATGATTGGCTGAAGCAGTTTGTTTATAAAACAAAGGCCTCATGCTCTTTGTATTTTGATGAATCTTTTTAACTTTATCTTTGTATTTTGATGAATCTTTTTAACTTTATCATTAACAATTGAGCTCCACCATTCATTTTAACTGAAAAATATTTAGAGATGTTTTTTTCTGTTTGATGTTTCAGAACAACTTTTTTTCCAGAAATCCAGGATTGATTCAGATTCAGACAATTTAAAAAATCCTCATTCTTTCTTCTTTCAGGAAAATGCCCCTTAAAAAGAGGTCCAGGACCCTTAACGAACCTGGAAGGGGAAGAAAGTACCTTATGGAGCATTATGCGACCATGCCGGTGGATAATGTGGAAGTGAAATGCGGTCATGTGCTTCACGTGTTTCTCAATTGCTGCAATTGTCAACGAGCGGACACCGAGTGTCAGATTCGAGGACACTTTTCTTTGGGACCATCTACAAATGCAGATATTGAAAATGTTGCCTTTCGTTTTCGGAAATATCATAAATTGACTGACCAAACTGAATTTCAGGCTTTCATTACCTTCTGTGGAGAGCCATTTGCTTTGACCGTGACGGAAACAAGTCTACTGGGGAGCCCATCCTCAACACCACAGGATAAGGAATGTTCAGTTTCTATGCCAATACCTTCCCACAGCCATCAGACACCATCACCATCAGTCAGTGCAACCAGTGAACCAATGCCATCAACTAGTGCAAAGGCCTTGGCAACACCTGATGACGAGCAGCTCTCCAGACCAGCTAGGACCCCATTGACCCCACGAAAACTCAAGCTGAAGAAACAACTTAAATATGTTTCTGCTGAGAGAGCAAAAGAGCAGGAGAGATACCAAAGTACTTTAAAGGGTTTGAAAGACCAATTGAAAACCCCCAAAAGGGTGGAAAACCAGGCAATGAAACGGAATAAACGGACTATTTCTGCATTGAAGGAGAAGCTGAAGGGCCATTCTCTTGCAGTTCAACTTGCTGACAGAAAGAGTGAACTTGGGAACCTAAAAGCAGCACATAAAAGACTGAAGAACTTCTATTAAAAAGCGACAAAATGTGCCTGTCTCCCGATATCGACTTCTACAGGAGAAACTAAAGGAAAAAAACAGAGAAATTCAGCAATTGGAGAACACTAATATCATTCTGAAGGAAGAGATTGAAGAGCTTTCAGCAAAAGACTCTGTTGTGAATTTGAAGAGTGACATGAAATCATATTCGTCCCAGACTCGAATGTTAGTTTTTGACTACATCACACTCCATGTTCCGACAGCAAGTATTCCTCTTGTGCTTGAACAAAGTCTTCTACGTTTAGAGAAAAAGTCAGAAAACATCCCGAACCGAACAACTGTAGAACTCATGGCACGGGAGCTTGGTTCTATTGCTGATTATCAGTGTGCTGAAAAACTTATTGAACATAAACATGTCACATTAGGTTTTTATGCAACCACGCAGGAAGGCTGCCATGTGAATGAAATTCATTTCACTTTGGAAAAAGAGTGTGTTGTGGCTGCTGTAGACGAGTTAGCTGGAGGCACAGCTGCAGATTATTCTGAACACATTCTTGGCACTGTTGAAAATCTAATTGACACGTACTGTTATTTCAATGACTTGGATGAAGAAGACAGAGCACGTACCAAGAAAAAAATGATTGGTAACATCTCCAATTCCCTAAGTGATCGATGTGCAGCTAACGGAGCAGCGCTGAGGATTGTCTGTTCAGAATGGAACACATCCCTGAATGAGTTAAACTGCCATTTGCATCCCTTAGACTCAATAGCCAGTGCAGTTCGCCAAGCTTTGAAAAACTTAGAGGAATCTAGGGGCTCATTATTCGGGAGTGATTGTGTGGCTGCCAACATTATTCTTGCGAACAACAAGCTGAGATTCAAAGACGGCAAAGGAGATCCCCGTGGTTTTTTAGCCTTCTTGGACAAAAACAAATTGCCCCGTGGACTTCTGCCTAGATATCGAGGCAATCGGCTTCATATTTTGTTCCATATTTCGGGAATTCTGATTCAGAAGTACAACCTGTTTCTGGACTTTTATAAGACAGGGACTGTAACTTGTGGTGGACTCCGACTTGCCATCTACAAAGACTTCAACTCTAGCCTAGCCAAATTGGAACTCTGTGTCTTGGGGTTGATTGGCAAACTACTTACAGCTCCATGGATGAGAACCTTTTACACTTCATGCGAGAATGAAGTTAACCATGTGGAAGGAATCGAAGTTGTTCGGGGGGTGACTGACAAACTGAAGAGTGTCATTGACAATCCTGTGGAACTGATTACTGCTGAATGTGATTTGTTTGGCAATGTATTGGCAGATGATCCAGTACTGATTGAACTGAGACAAGTGCTACAGCAGGATTTCTCAGAATCAGAATACAAGGAACTTATGAAAGCTTGTCTCACTGCCATTCTTGAGGTTCTTCAGCGGCAGTACAGTGCCTATTTCAAAATGGATGTAACAGAAAAACTGAAGGAGGAAACCAGGTCGGCACGAAGTCACAACATTGACGCTGAAGAAATCATGGGGATGTTCTCAGCATCCCAAAAGAAAGCCCCACATGCAACAGTTTGCTTCCTCTCGTGTCGTATGCGTGCCAAGAAGAACAGAACTGTGAAGTATTTAGATGGCCTTTCTAGTGAGAAAAAAGAGTTGCTCCTGCGGAAAGCTGTGACCTATGGGAGAAAGCAGAGGGACCGAAGAAGAATCAAGCAAAAGGAACTTAGAGATGAGGTAGTGAGAAGACAGGAGGCTAAGAAACAAAAAAAGGAAGACAAAGAGAGGAAAGACCTGGAGAAGAAACTGAAGAAGGAAGGCCTGGAAAATGTATTGAAAAGTTTCCCCGACATCAGTGAGGAAGACCAGATTAAAGTGACAGAGACCCTGGATGGCAAGCTTGTTGGCAGAAGACTTGTTCATGTTTGGTCTGAGGAAAGTGGATCGATAACCTATAATGGGAAAGTCGAAAAGTTTAGAAAGGCAAGTGGAAAGTACAAAATTGGGTACTGGCAAGAAGATGAGGACTACGACGATGCCATAGATTGGGAGATGTGCAAAAATGCTTTGGCTGTTGATCTGTTGCTAGGAGACCTGCTTTTAACTGACTAACTGTGATAACGAAACAAATTTCATCTGGCACTCTGAACTACTTGTAATTGGAATGCACGACTTTCTCTTAGTTTCATTGTCTAAGTTCATGAAAGAGGATGACAAACAGTTGACATCATATTCAGTGTCGAGGATGCTCAACTTGGATGCAATATTGTTGTCATGTGTGGATTTTCATTTAATAAAGAAATTGTTGAGATTAATTAACTTGTGGATTTTGCTGATTTTTCAATGCATTTCACTTCAGCAAATGTCTCTAAAAAATAAGTAATCTGATTCTGAAAACTTTCATTTGCTTTTCGGGCTAAAATGTTACCTGACGCTTCACCTAATTAAGTATTAATTATTCTTTAATTTTCAGGAGAACTATGGATATTAGGTAGACCTGGATGCTGCTTGTACTCACCATTCATTGTGCATTAAAATCAGGAAGTGAAAATGTTAGAACCTTTTCACATTTGAACTTTTAATTAGTGCAGATTATAAACTGGAATGTTACCATTCATATGCTAATTAGGTTAATTAACCAAATTAATTACATAATTAGTGAGAGAATATCAATAATAATGATATATTTCATGTGAGGATACCATTCTCTCAATATCCTGAAAATTTCATTGAAAAATCTGCAAGGACAAGTGAGATACAGATAATTCTTTGTAAAGATTAGTAATTTGCGATCACACTTTTCTTAAGAAACTAATGGAAAACAATAGGGAGGAAAAGATGGGTTTTTTTTAAGTAAAATTGCTCTAATTTCTTTATTTTCCAATGGATTTTAACAATCTTGGTCTCATTTTGTTGTGTTTTTCAAGCTTAATCCAGTCAGGTACTTTTTCTTTTTTTTTTTATTACATTTAATTTTTTTGTCACATTCCTACATAGGGGCATCTTAAAATATACTTGTTCTATTAGACCATATATGATATTTATGTTTTATTATAATATATTCACGATATTTATATTGTATATTTATGATTATATGGTATTTATATATCATATTATACTGAATATTATTATTATTATATGATATATATATATATTAATATACTGAATTGTATGAATAAGATGTCCTTATTATGTCAGTGTTGGAATAAATGATAACAATATAACTGCAAAGTACTAATGCGTTTTTGATACCTTTTTTTTGCATTGAATTATACTATTTGCTGAAATTGATTGGATGGCCCTACCTAAAAACAAATCCACCAGCCGCCACTGTAACCAAATGATATTCTGACACACTAAAGGTGTTTTTTCCTTTACATTTTGATATTATATTATTTTCCTTTTATTTTTAGCCATTGCAAATTGCAAAAACAAAGTATATATGGTCGAAGACGTGGTATCTGTAACTAGCAGATTTGCTGTGCGTAATAGCCACGACCGAGCGCACGACCGAGTATGCGGGTAGCTCAGTTATGCGAGACTGTATTAGCCCCCAGGAAAGCTCAATGTGCACATGCAATACATTGTTAGAAAGCCTGAAGTCTCCTCTAGACGAAGGGCTTGACAAAAGTAATTTTGAATAAATGACTATTAAAATGCCAGCAGCCATTGAAACAACTGATTATTATGACAGTTCAATACTTCACCTAAGAAGTTAAATTATTAAGGCTTTTTCACATGCAATATTGACCTTTTGCAGGCAACGGAAATCAACAATGTATGGATGATAAATTCTCCTTCAATGGAATTCTAGATACTACAGCAATATCCCAGCTAACAAAGCCAGGTGTTAAACTGATTTATTGTAAGCATGATATGGCAATGACATGCTCCAATCCATCAACACTGGGAGCAACTTGGGGTTCAGCGCCTTGCTTTGAAATGCGGACAGGAGAAGACTGGGTTTAAACCACCAACCTTGTGATTAAAGGACGACTCGCTCTATCTCCTGACACAGCTGCCCAATAACAGACGAAGTGAAAACTTTTTGTTTTACTCCCTCTAATCTCAAATGTATGTGTTTTCTGGTAATCCCAATATCCTGAATCCATTCAAGCAATGCAGTCAGTGCTTCTTTAATTAGGAGGTTCAGTATATGAATATGCGACTCTCCATTTGATCAAGCCTCTATTCTGCTCTGTAAAATGGTTCTTTACCTAAAGAATAATTAGTGGTTATTTAAAGCACCTTAACCTTCTCAGTAAAACCAAGTGGCACTGTGCTTTTATTTAATCATTAAAACACAAATGATGAAGTAGGGTTGAGCGATACTGTGCAATGATAGACATTTGGCAATACTGTTATTCTTGTTTGATCTTGCGCTATTGCAAGTCCAGCTGCTCCACAAGGCAACGTGATTTGGGCAGACATGGAGGAGAGTGAAGTTGTAAATACAGAGCAGGAGAAGGATTACCAACCAACCCAAGATGAGGAAGAACTCTGGTTCCATAATTATGAGACATTTGCACAGTAGCTTATTTTGACAGTGTTTTGCCAGCTTTTTTAAAATATAAGATGAGCAAGAAGCAGGAAAAGTCTTTTTTTTTTCTTTTGGTATACTTCAAAATACATATTTGTGGGACTGTTCTATTGCATTGACTGAGGTCAGGCTGGTATATATTTGCACCTGTTAGTTGTGTTAGACAGGTTGTAGGCTAACAGCTAACACAATTATTGTTCTCAGACACCTTAGAACTTCTATTTTGAAAGACTTTTTTTTTAACCTCTTGAACACTGCCCCCATGTTTAGGCCTCTGCTTGAAAATTGCATACCCATACTAAAGACTGCAACTACAAGGTCTATTTTAATGATTTTTTGATTGTATAATACAGGTAACACTTGTGAGATGTGCTGATATCTGTACAATTGTGTATATGTTACTGTTAATAACAAATACACATATGGCACAGCTCAAATTGAAAAAGTTTTCAGGTTTGCCTGAAAAAAAAGCACTTGTGTCTAAAATATTACTTGAAATAAAGCCTAGAAATTTCAATGACATAGCCACAGTCATAGCACAACCGGTTTTACAGTCTCTAAAACTGATTTGACTTTGATTGAGTGAAGCAGGCCAGCATAAACCAAGCAAAGGCATGCTAAATTATCATTTTTGGAAGCATTTGGTTGCATTGCTGTATTCAAATTTTATATAGTATATAACTAATTATATATTCACTTTTCTTATCACTAAGAGTGTTCAATAATCCTAATAAAGCAGTTTGACACAATTTGGAATAAGTTTGAGCAGTTATGATGTGTCATATCTGTCAATCATAAAAATATATGAATCATAATTTGTGTCTGTGTGGCTGTAAAATGGACTGTGAAATGGGCTGTGCCTGCTCGATTTTCACAAAAAACATTTTTTGATGTGAGATAGTCCAACAGGAGCCATGCGGGGGTGTTTGACAATCGCCTTGTCTGTTTACTGACTAAAAATCGGAAAATGCTGGGCGAACCCCCCTCCCAACATGGATTGGTCCAACTCACAGTTTCGTCTGCCATCTCCTCATTCAGTGAGCCAGCGCATTGATACCACTCACAGACACGGACCACAACATGGCGCACACAGCTGCGCTAAAATCCGCTGGAAAAGATCCGTTTTTTGTCCATAAAATCATGAAAACTTTTTGTCGTGACCTGTGGCTGATATTGGCATGTATCCCCATAACTTTTGAACGGTTTGAAAGAGAGTAATTTCGAAAATGATACGCAAAGCGGGGTCGAAGCGCGGTCCTCTGGATGTGCTCATCCGCCAAAATCGCTCCGTGCTTTCTCGTCATAGACCAAAACAAAGAGTATAGTACTGCAGTTTTTTGCCCAGAAAAATGTGGTTTTGTGGTAAAACTTGTAGTATTCTTCTAGATATGATCTTAGTTCATGTATAATTGTGTTTTGCAGTGTGTAAAATGGCTCCCGTGGTTGTTTCGCCCAGAATGTCTTTGTTACACAGGTATTTTTTTAAATTTTGTATTCGTATCGCAAAAGTGAATTGTACACAAGTACACCACCCCCCCTACCCCCCTCTAGCCCCCTTTAAAGGGGGCTGTCGTGTTCAAGAGGTATTGTCTCATGTGAAGCCATTTTTTGTATAGAAGTTCCAAATAAATGAAGAAAATTATCAAATTGAATGAAGTACAGTATGGTAATTTAAAACCTTTACTTCCTTAAATTTACAGAACAATTACTGTCTCATTATACATACCATTACCCTGATATGAATTGAAATGTACCGTGATAAAATATTTTAGCCATATTGCCCAGCCCTAAAATGAAGCTGTTCAAACAAGAGTGTGAAACACACTAACAGATAGGCGGCTAAAACTCACTGCAGTTAGTTGGCAAATTGTCTTAAAAGAAAAGAAAAACAGAGAAATCTGAATTTTGAGCACTATGCAAGTCTTAAAACGTATGTTAAAAAATCCTATTAGATCTAAAACCAGAGTTGCAATGAGCAGAAGGCTCTAAAATCCCTGACACAGACATTAAAGTTCCGTCTTATTTGCCCAAATAAAGTGTCATGTATGGTCACTTGCAACTGGCACAAAGGAAGTGATGAATTGATCTGCCCGCCAGTCCTTCAAACTGCAAACAAATGTCACTTAAGTGAGGCAAAATGTGAAGCTGTCAAATACAGCTGTAAACTCCAAATACAGTTTTTGCAAACACAGACAATGTAGATGGAAACTGATAAATAGGAATGGTTGTATAGGCGCATGAGAGAAGTCATGAACTTGTCTCAGCTGTGCATGTTAGTGAGAAAGACAGGTGGAACACTGCGGCTGCCCTCAGCTGTGTGTGTGTGTGTGTGTGTGTGTGTTGTTTTTTCTCAGTTCTCAGTGTGATAGTCTGCCACACTGTCTTGGAGATGCTCCAACATCAGAGCATCTCTCCCTCATGTCATGATATTGGAAAACGGCATGCATATGTTTGAACCATCAAGAAAGTCAGAGTATCCTGGGGATGAAAAAACGGCAAACATCCACAAACACTGACATCATAAAGATCCTGACCTCATCACAGAATCAAATCTTGATCTACCAAAACGGGGAGCATCAACTCAAAGCTGCAAAAGGAGAAGCTAACATCAGGTGAAGCTTACTTTTCGCCGAATAATTTCCTCCAGAACTCAGCTGCATCGGCTTTGGTGATCCTAAAAGTGTCCCCCTGGAACTGTCCTCCGGGAAAGATGGCTTTGATTTCAGCCAGCATGTGACTAAAGATCAGAGACAGCTTGGTCAGGTTCCTCCTGCAGAAAAGAAGCCAGAAGAGACAAGAAACCGTTATTACTGTAATAACACAGTCAACAGGTCGACATGGAAATGATTTACTGATAGAAACTGATCTTAGCCCATCACAAACAACTTAGTCTGGAGATCAAATTTAAAGCAAATCCAAAAAGAAATGTATAAATTCTACATGTCTCAAAAGTTGAGACGATTAATCACAAAAAAGAGAGGCCTTAACAAAAAAGTAAATTGAAGGGTATGTGTGCTGTATCACACATCATATATCCCATCTGACACATGATCAAATAAGACTGAACATGAGAAACTGTCTGTGTTATATCACTCAGAATGTGTTGAAAATGAAACATGATGTGAGGAAGGTCACACTTCTGAAACTTGCTCGAATCAACTTGGTGCTGCTTGTTTCAAACCATCTTTGACAAGCCCAAACCTTTTGTTGGAGCTATTTATTTGATATTGTATTTTGTTATTTCATTTATAAGTAGTATTGTTTAATTATTGTAGATGTTTCATCCATTAAGATCATTTTTCTCTTTAATAGTAATTTGTTTAGTTATATTATTTTTTGGGTAATTACTGTGGGCACCTGTTGCTATTTAAACGAGTAGAAAGATAGGACCAGCATGCACCGGGGTGGGCGTATAGTTTTTACAAGCTGCACAGCAACATTGCACTGCACAGGACAGGAGAGACAGCTTGTTTTGTTTGTTAGTTTGTTTTATTTGCTTTATTTAATAAATACACAAAAAATGGAATCCTGCTTGGACATTTCACTCTCTTCTGGCTGCGCAAGAATACCGACCACGGTGCATCAGTGGCGTTTGATTATTATTTGTTTAAGTTTGATTTAGCCGACAAATGGCCACTACACCTTTAATAGAGTAAATATCCTGTTGAGGGAAGTCACACTGTCTGACAGATCATACAGACTTTGATGAAGTATTGGTCAGTGTGTTGTGAGAGTACTGCTGAAATGGCTGAGATATGGATAGTGGAGTTTGACCTTCAAACCCAGCAGCAGGGTGCGTTGTACATGGAGCACATCATTCAAACTTTTAATTCTTCTTTCGAACCTGCACAAAAACATGCTACGTTTTGTTTATCGCAACTCTGTGCTTCACCGGTGTCACATAATTATTCTACTCAATCAATCATTTTAAGTAGTTCTGTGTTTGGGGTGACGGCTACTAATCTACTGCCAAAAAATATTCCCCACACAAATAAATGTAAATTTAACATTCGCTTCAAAACTATGGGTCACTGTGGAAACTACTTAAGCATTTCCTAAAATGAAACTTTAAAGATGTATATCTTCAGCAGACTAAATTTACAGTGATCAGATATAAAGAACATTTTAAAAATGAACAACTAACTAACTAACTAACTAACAGCAACATAATACTGTGGTATAGTCTTCACATGTTGCATTGGCCTTGCTGTGCCACTAACCAGGGGCTGGACAGTCCACGAACCTTGTGAAAGTTTGTTTATTGGATTGAATCCAAAAGGCCAGAAATGAGAAAATACGATTTGTTTTCCCGTTCCTGCCACTTTGGACGTAATCCATTTAACAAACACCCTGTACCTCCAACATGACCTGCCCTCCCATAGTGGACTTAGGACAGACTGGACGCTACAGTAACTCACTATTGCTATCTGCCGGGGCTAACTGGTTAGCATTTCAATAGATAGCTCTGTCTTTGATACAACATATCAACCCTGTAACCTCTTCACATTCCGTTGATAATGCCAGCACTTTTTTCAAATGTTTTAAACTAAAATTCTGGTCAGATCTTACACATTCAACCTTTAAAATCACAGTGCATGTGAAATGCAGGTTTAGCAATCACATACTTACTTTCTGTAACAAAGGCTCAATGAAACAATTCAGATTTTTAAGAAAAATCTTAAATCAGTTACAACGTCAGCAGTGCAGAACTGTCAAATTGTATGTGCTAGTGGAGCCTTGTTGAGTTTAATTTCCTGGTAATGTTGAGTAATGCCAATTAATGCAGCGCAACCATGTGTAACGACACTCGAAGGCATGGTGGTTAAGTCCTTCTGGTTTGAGAACACGGATTCCTCATGATAATATTCGAAAATAAAGGTCAATTATCAGTGAGGCTTCAGTGGTATGTTTCCGGTGTCTCACATGAAAAGTGCCAGAAATTGATTGTCGTTATTTTTCCACTGTGTTGCAGAACAAATGCACAAGTAGAAATTAAAACAAACTAAAAGTAATCACAAGTCATGTAAATCAGTCAAACTGTCTAAATACACTTAACACAACTAGGATGAATCAAATACAGCACTTTTGGCTCCCAGGTTCAAGCATGCATCAATTAAAACCTTGCAGCATGTCTGACCACCGAGGCTGGTGAAAGGCAAAATCTGAAATTCAGTCATTTCATAGATGAATGAAGTCCCTGTAGAACCGTTGTAAACAGAAGTGTAATAAACAGCAGCATCCATATCTGGGTCAGTCACTTGAACAAACCCTAACACAGCCACTAGGCTTCAGCAGCTGATCACTAATGCTTCCCTACAGTGTCAAATGCAGAACTGAGGTCCAGAAGAACTAACACAGAGCAGTCACCTGCATCAGCACACATGAGAATGTCATTTGAAACCCTCAGGAGAGTGTTGCTTACGGAACCCAGACTGGAACTTGTCATACATGTTGTGGCTCTCCAGTGCAGCAGTAAGTTGTTTGGCCACCACTTTCTCTAAAATTTTGGACAAGAAAGGTAGTTTTGATATGGGCCTGTAGTTCATGGGCAAAGCTGGATCTAAGTTAGGTTTCTTTAATATGGGCTGGATAGTGGCATGTTTGAAATAGGAGGGGACAATTCCTGTAGACAATGAGTTATTGACAATAGATGATACTGCAGGGCCAATAGTTAGCAGAACTTTCTAAAATAGAGAGGATGGAATTATATCCAGAGGGCAAGATGATGGCTTTGTTTTGTTAATTAAGTCCATCACGTCTTGAAGGCTGATAGGCTGGAAAGAGTCCAGAACAGCAGGAGATTGCGAGGAGCTACAAGTAGATGGACAGATCCCAGGCTGAATGCCAGACCTAATACCTGTTACCTTATCAATAAAATAGATAAGGAATTTGTTGCAATCGTCAACAGAATAGCATGGTAAAGTGGAGACAGACGGTGAAACAATTCTCTTAATTGTGTCAAACAGAATCTTGGGATTTCTCTTTGAAGAAGAGATTAGGTTAGCAAAATAAGCAGTTCTAGCTTCCTTTACTCCAGTATTAAAAGAAACTCTGAGGTCTTTGAGATATAAACGATGCACTTCTAGCCCAGTAGCTTTACAGAGCCGCTCTGTCCTGCGACACTTCTGTCTCAGGCTGATCACAGCGTCTGTCATCCACGGAGTAGTGTTACAGGCAGCCCTGGTCCTTTCCTTAAGAGGTGCCACTTTATCCAGCAAAGTGGTGCAATGTTCATTAAATGACTGTATCAAGTGTTCAACATCATTGAGTTTTGTGTTAATATCACAGCAGAAGTGCATAGAGAAATGATCAGCTGTACTCTGAGTAATAATGCGAGAGTGGATTGTTTGTTTCAGACACAAGGGGTCAGTATTTACAGAAAGATCAAAGAAAATACATTTATGGTCACTGATCAATAGGTCCTCACAACGGGTATTATCAATATCAAGACCCAGAGAAAACACAAGGTCCAAGGTGTGACCACCCCTGCGAGTGGCGCCAGAAACATGTTGCGTGAAATTAAAAGATTCAGTAATATTGAGAAACTCAGTAGCAATACAGTCTGTGGTATCATTGATATGCAGATTAAAATCACCAACCAGAAGCACTTTGTCTAGCTTGATAATAGAGGTCAGAAAGTCTGTGAACTCTGATAAAAACTGACCTGCAGGACCTGGGGGTCGGTAAATTAAAAAACAGTAAAACGGCTTTAGCCGGCCCACTTTAGTCAGCTGTAGTTCAAAAGTAACATAGGATTCAGTGCTCCCCAAGTGGCAGGAAAACTGATTCTTCCAGACCACGGCGAGACCTCCATCGCGGCCTGTCAGCCACATTGTGGCGCCACAGCTCATTTTTAAGGCTGTAACTATGTACGTCGTCGTATTAAACCGTTCGGTACGAGTCGTTTGAATAACGCTCGAGCATTTAGAGAATACAAAAGCCTAAATTCAGGAAAATATAATGTTCTCAGCTGGTCTGGCTGTGGGATCCACAGTCATTCCTTAATGACAAGCCGCGACCCAAAGAGACATTTTACTTTCACAACATGAACGTTGAACGCACCTCTCTGCAGTGTCTTTCCTCCTCTCAGCACCTTGTGTCATGGTGCAGCTCAACTCAGTCAGAATGCATTTTGATTGGCTGAGCTGAATCACGTGATGTGATTCACTACCCATCAGCCTCTGCTGGCTGTTCAATTTTGTGATAGTCACGTGCTCGCCCACTGACCAATCACAGCACACTGCACCTAGCGGGAAAGCTACAGATGAACACTGAGCTGCACGTAATGCTGACGTCATTATAGGCGGCTAGCGGCCGCTGACACATCAAAGAATACGCCTAACATGTCAAACTAAAGATCTGATTGGTTGAACACTATGACAATCAACAATATCGTCCCCATGTACTTTAATCTGCACTGGCGGCAGAGCAGAGTCTGCAGGCATCTGGCATAGACACACAGAGGTGAGATCTGAGAGCAACTGAGGAAGACAGTAGCTGTGCAATGAGAAAATAAGATAATGGGAAAAACATTTTTATAAATTATAATACATGTAGTGCATTTAAGAAAAATTATTAAATTATAAAATCATTTAAAAAAAATATATAAATAGCTTTGTGATTCTGTTTAGGCCAGCAGAGAAGGCCTTGCAGGCCCCGACGGCCTGCCACTGCTCAATAACGGAGCTAACAGCGAATGTTAACAGAAGTTGTTACATTATGATGCGTTCAATCTCTATTCTGTAAAAATAAGTATTGGGCAAAGGTAAATTAAAATACCATCATGATGTGTTCAAAAGTAATCTTGTAAAATTTTGTTTTTGGTGAAACACTAGAATAAATTCAGTTTTTTCTTTGAAGGAGATTTTTTCACAGCAATATAAAATAAATGTTTAACTTCCTAACTCTAGCTCATACTCAGAAAATACAAAGACTACAATTTCTTCAACAGAAAACATCAGATGCATTGTCTTCTTAGAGATCGGTTAGGATATCAAATAATCCAGCGAGTTTTCTGTGCCCTGGCTGGCTGTGCACTGACAAAGCCAAGCCCGTCTCGGTAATTACATGCTCATGCTTTCATGCTCTCCAGTCAGCATTAGGCCTCTAATCAACCATGGACCAGCCAAAAACGCTACATTGGGATGCAGAGGAAAACACTGCAGATTCTTACACAACAGTAGTGATTTGAACTCAATTTCCAGCCTTGTTGGTCTCCACAAAGCACACAGACAAACAAACAAAAAGAGCATGCTGAGATGTATGCTGTATGTCATATCTGGTATACAGTATTACTCTTTGCTTATTGCATCATGAGGCTGCACTGCTCACTGATGATGAGACAGATCTATTTTTGCAGCATCTCCCTGGACCAAGCTTTCAGAACAGATTGTATGTTCTAGTCCTCTGCAATAACATTCGACATGGTTTGGTTCGTTAGTCTTCCTCGTGTGTCCTTGCCATGCCCTGTGCCATTAGACTGGTTGTGTAATCTGCCTCGTTTGAAAGGCGCCCCAGGAAAGCCAGCCCATTCATTAGGGCTAATGTACTCAGAGTGGCCAGAAACTGTTGGCTGACTAACAACGCTGTTACAGACATCCTTCAATGTTCATATAACTGTAACCCAACCAACCCATCGACAGCTCCAAATAGAACCATACAAAACAGGTTTCCACCAAAACATTCAGTGAAAACACTCACGTTTCAGTCAAACACTTTTACACCCAAAGCCCAAACTGGCTGATACCAGCCTACATGGTGTCACTTGGTGGTTGTGGTGCACCTGTACTTGTGCAGCTCAACCGCCCACTATCTCTTTCCCTTCTGGTTTCCTGTCACCTGAACAACATCACTATCCTCTGTCACAAACTGTTGCTCCTCCAGCTCACTGTGACAATGTACATTTCCCTCCAAAACATCTGGGCCACTTTTAGAAAAGTCTCCAAATTATGATCTGACAGTTAATAATGATGTACAAAAAATATACTCGAAAAGTTTCATCATAGTTTAATTTACTAGAATATGTCCCATGTTGATAACTAGTGTGGATTATTTTCTTTTCATGTTTAGAGCTGAATGAAGATACACGCTTTGATCTAATAGGGCCAGTCGGGTTTTTCTACATGTGCGTTTGTGTTTGGATGAGTTGGTGCAGCTGCCAGCAGAGATATGGTGAGAGCAGAGTGGCCATGAGGGACTGGAACGGCTTCACAAACAGATCAGACACATGAGAAGTCTGTCAGATCTGGAACATGCTGCTGGTGCCATCAGGATGATTGGAGGATGGCGGAGAACAAACAGCTGCTATGAGGCTGAAGAAGAAGGTACAGAGTGCAGAGGTGGTGGTTGAAAACACATAACAGGTCAAAGCAGAAAGGGGAAGGGAGGGGCACTCAGTGAAGCCACTGATTCGATTGTTTCTTGGGATTGTTATTGGCATCAATTATTTAGGCAAATCATTTGTCACAGAAAAGAGCTACAGAACACTGTCCATTAAGACAGCGAGACAGAGACAGAAGAGAGAACATGAGCCCCGAAAAGGCAACTAAATGGAAACCTGGAATGTGGCTGGATGTTGTATCTTCAATATGGTAAATTACACGGATAGTAAGTGGTGTCTATAATGTCAATTCCTGGATGATGAATGTTCATCTGTAATTTTCTGCAGTGGCCTCAGTAATATTGTTCTTAAAATGTACTGAAGTAACATAACAAATGTCATCTTTATGTTTGAGTACAGTAAGTGAGGGCTGTCGGCACCTCACTGTATAAGCCTGCTGCTGCTTAACGAGAGGATTGTTGTGGGGCAATACAATAATTGTATTAAGAATTATACAGTTTTAAAATTATTTTTTCCATGACCTTATAAAGGAATCTAGTACTGAGAAGAAATGCAGACATTATTTAAATAAAAACTATTGTGATGTGTAATGATGTCATTATGGAAACTATAGTTTCCAAACCACATAACCTAATGTAGACCGTTAAATTGGTTGATATTAGTTCATTGCCGATATGTTATTATATCATATTTGTGAGTGTGTGGGTAACAAGAAATTGCAGACCACACTATGTTGGAGGATATTTAAAAACAGTGTCACCCTTAGTTTGTCCACTGACAAGTTGATCTTTCCACTTAAAAATATCCCACTCAGTATGTGTCTGTCACAATTCTTTAAAAGATCAAATGTAAAGACATTGAGAGGTGATTATGGCTGTATTTGTAATCCTTCAATAGGTTACAGCAGTTTAAGTAAACGTTGTGGTGAGTTGGTTCCCAGTTCATCGAGTCATAGAGGAAATACTCCGTGGTCCATTCCACACAGTGTGTGTCAGCTTAAGAGAAAACCTGAGTCAGATAACAGTGAGTAGGCCGAGCAACGACCCTTACCGCACGCGCACACGCACACGCACACACACACACAGTGGTTCTACTTTCTGGAAACATACTCATCTCAGCCTATAAAGCCTACGTGTGACATCATCACTCGCTGTGACGTACTGACATGCGAGTTCTACAGAACTGATACCAAAAGCACATCAAACATTAAAGTTTAGTTTTCAGTGAGAAAAAACATTAACCAACAGGAACACTTCCTGTCCTTTCAGCTCAGTAATCAACCACATCACTTCCATGCAAAGGTAACGCCTAGTTCACACTACAAGACTTTAGAAAGATTTCCCCAAGATCAGAGCCAAATCCACCAGACGCGAGTCATGAGGCTCGCCGGTAACTCGCAGACGCATTCTAGACATTTAGCAGGCTACATATCTGGACCTGTTGGGGGGTCTGTCAGGCAGCTACAGCCAATGAGAGCGCAGGACACGGGTTGAGGGGAAACCTGGCGGAGGGGTCGCCTGTACCTGTGTGTGCTTTGTGTTGCATTTGCAACACTGACCAAAGTTGTTGTTGCACCGTGTGCGATGGATGCTTGCATGAATAAAAGTAACACAGTGATCTACATAAGGGGAAACAGCAGAGACTATTATGTGAACAGATGTGCCACCGACCACATCAACAGGCAGGATTATCTTACATCCGTGTCACTTCGCGTGTGTGTTTTGGTGACAAAACGTAGTTCAGAGACCAGACCTACTCATCAGGGATTCCTCCTGGGAACCGATCTTGGAGTGTGTGACCCTCTGTCTCCGGTCAGTCATGTAGTGTGAAAACCACAACGACCTCAAGACTCCCCATCACAAATCAGCCAGTTGTGTAGGAACAGTACCGCTATCTGACTGCTTTCACGTTAACAGGAATTCAAACCTAGAAACTATTTCTTGTAGAAGCAATGGGGTCTCTAGACCTTTGTAACTCTATAATAGCCAATGGAGTCCAACTAAGCTCTGAATACTAACACTGAAAGTTCCCAACAATATGAATGCTTTTGTCTCTAAATATTGGATGATCAATTATCAACATGAGGTAAACTGAATGCCACTGTGACATGTTTAAGAAATGAAGGTAAATATATTGCTTTTGTAAAGATTTGATATTCTTGATAAAAGGAGACTTTGTTCAAGTCTGCATGTCGTATGTGACGACAAAGTTGAAGCTGAAGGCACAACAAGAGATAGGAAACCAGTAAGCAGCTCCAACCAAAGCCCACAACAGAACTAATGTGACACTCGTGACAGAGCCAATAGCTACTTTTACATTTTTTATGGAACATGTATTTAGGGTTTAATGTAAGGTAATCACCCATTTCAGTCCAACAGTATACTGGCAACAGTGTAAAGTCTTTGCCAACAGCAAACTTCAACTAGTTGGCAGAAATGCTGATGCTAGAGCTACAAGACCCCCACACTTTATCTACAGTCTAATCTTCAAAGTTCATTCAACTATACACTCCTTGAACTGGAAAGGCTCACAACACTTCTATTTCTTTCAAAAGTGGTGAGGATTTCTGATGAATAATTCCAAATGATGACTTTGATGAGGTATAGCGAACAATTGTCAAGCCTGCAGAGGCTCAACCTCTGATCAGGAAGATTTAAAAGCAAGCCTCCATACTTTCCCCAAATAAATATTAAAATAATTCCCCTGATAATCTGGGTTTAATCTGTGAAATTAGACTAAACACTGAGCTACACTGTACCTTGGTAGTGATGGAGTAATCTAGAAATACCCTTTTCTTCAAGTATTCTTAAAGCCAAAAATACTGCTTATAGAGAATCACCAGCATAACTGTTGGTCACACTAAAATGTTACAAAATCCTGAGCCGGTTCCTCCACTCTCCACTATGAGTCAGGGGTTATTCACGATCACATGGGGGCAGACCAGTCGATTGGTTGGTGAGGGAGGTGAAATTGTCTTTTATCTGCAACACTCTGCTTCCTGGCAAAAGAAGTACACTTTTAATCCATCTGATTTAGAGACAATCACTTTAGGAAGCTGCCACGCACGCACACGCACGCGCACACACACACACACACACACACTATCAGAGGCAAATATCAAATGTTCAGACTCAGTAAATGACATTGGATGCAGTGAATTGATCCTTTGCAGCAGTGAGTAATGAAAGCCACAGCTGTTGTGTTTGTCAATGTCCTTTCATGCTGTGGTTGCAGCCGGTCTCTCTCCTGAGAAGAGTTTTCAATCATCTCAGAAAAGATTAATCTGGCTAAAAAAACAATTGTATCAGCAGTTTTGACCATTGCGTGCATTGTTGACCACAATGTACTTCATCCCAAGTAAGCAAGTGACTCATCTTCTACACCGATGCCTCTTTCTAATGTAGAGAGAAAGAGTTCAGTCATTTGTATGATGCCAAAGGATTGTTCTCGAAAAAGATGTAATTAAAAGGATCTTGAAAAAGATGTGAGGGTCCTGGGCATTTTGATTCAAAAGAGGCTCTAAAGACAAACTTCTTTTTCAGGCTTCTGGGTCAAAGACAATTAACTTAAAGAGACATGAACATTTAAAGTATGAAGAGAAATGTCCTGTGCAGTCTTTAACAAGAACAGTTGTTTGCAAATGTCTACCATCCTTCAACTTCCTAATTAATATTCACGTTCATGTCTTGCTCAGCATGTGAAAAAGAAAGATGCAGTGGAATGGAGGATCAGGTGGTCTGATGTGGAGACTAGGACAATGAAGGCTGGGGGGTTGGGTGTGACGCATGAACATCAAATGGCTTAAAAAAAGGGTGTGGCTCTGAAGAAAGGTTTGGGGATCACAGCAGGTAATCAAGTGTATGAAACAGACTTGTGCTGGACAAGCTGCCTCAAAGACACAGCCGGCCACATGGCTACCCATGTCCCTGGAGACAGATGCGATACCAGGTGTCAGATCACTTCGCTATTTCCTCAAAGACAATATGTTCCTCTCATGTGTAACAGGACGGTACGGAGGACACAGACATTAGTGGCAGCACAGCAATCACAGGCAGAGGCACTTCTGCAGGTTTTTAATTAAACAAACTTCAAGAAACAAAAAACAAGAGAAAACATAGCTCAGTCCAGAGCTCTGTCAATCACCTACACAAACTAACGGATATCAGCCAGGCCGCTAGCCGACTTAATGTTCTTCATTAAGAGGGAAGCCACTCTTCTCCTCTTGCCGCATGTTCACCTCCCTGATGAGGAGAACGGGAGAGTCTCTTCCTTTTGAAAACTTTATTTAATTCATATCAGATCTACAGTTGCACAAATACATACATGATTCACATGTATACGGACGTAAAAACACAAAGTCAGATACAAGAAAAGTGCTGTGTGCTCGGGTCAAAAGGTCAACAAATGCCACGGGAGGGACTGGCTCTCCCCTGCCCCTCACACATGCATCTTTATCAGAGGCTATTTGGTGTTGTGTAAATTATACACAACACATTTCCCTGTGGAATTCAGCGCAGTGTAAATTAAATCAGATACAATTGCAATAATTTATTATATCTATCAGAGTGACAAATTGTTGTATCTACCCACAAAATTCCCATTGTTTACACAACCAATTTCTCTTTAATGATTTAGCGAGGGTCATTGTAATCAGATAGTACAACAAGTTTTTAACTGGTTATTAAACAGTCTCAATAAATATTTATGCCTCTATATGAAAGACAACTAAACAAGACCATCGGCGAAAAGATTGGCTATGGCTATATAGTTACCGGTATTCATATTTCCCTGCAACACCAGACGAAATGATAAACAACACACAGACCGGCTGACACTGGGTAAGGACCAGCAAAGAGAAAAACAAATGAAGAAACAGGGACAGTGCTAGACCTTGGTCATTCAACAGATGGATTCTAAACTGATCCTGTATTGGCCCTCCTTCTCCTACACTGGTGTGCATTATGTTGATCTTATTTAAGTAATACATTGTCAGTGTTTCCTCTAGGATTTTGCTGATCAAACTTTCTGTTCCTGCCACTAAGACCCCCGTCCCTGGGGGTTTGCGCTGGCTGAATTTCCGTCTGAAAGTCCCTCTCCAGAGGTGCCGCTTGCACTCCTCCTGGCAAAGTAGTCTCATGGCAGCAGGGATTGAGGCAGGGGGGCTGGCTAATTCCTGTCTCATGAACAGTAAAGTCATCAAATTCAGTGCTCAGTATTTTGAAAACAGTAGCTACTGCTGTCCCATTTCGCGGGCCACCACTGCAAAAAGTAGAACAGAAACACTACTTGCGAAACAGGGTTTTACATCGATATATGAATGTACTTTGGAGGCTGAAACAAAGCTAGCTAGCTCTTTGGCCAACGTTAGTTGGATGTAGCTCGCGTAAGCTGCATTTGTCCATCAAGCACGCGTCACAAGACTTTCTGTGATCATGAGCATGACGACCAATATGCACCAGGCAATTGACATTACTTTGATAAAAAGTTGAGAGGCTTGACCACTGAAGTGAGTAAAGCCAATTATGACACAAGTTAATACATAAGTAGAACTTAAAAAAAATACTGTTCATTAATCCTTAAGGTGTCACAACCGTACCCCTGGAGCTGGTCTGGGTCCAGTGTTTTTACGCTTCCATGGGGAGGAAGCTGGCAGGAAAACAAGACCTCTGGTTACAGGACAGTCTTCCTGTTCACTAGGACACCCCGCTGCCTCCGAAATGAGCCGATCCACAGCCTTGAATATAGGAGTGGTATGTCTGATAGCATATGTCAAAGCAGTGGAGGAGACAAGAGAAGCTGCTTAAACTTCTCAGTCAGTCTCCTTCAGCAGACGGTACTTGTTGAGTCCAACAACACCTGTCCACAAAGTAACAGCTCACCCTCATGTAATAAAAGTAAATGCAATAAAGTCAATAACACCAGTCAACAACGAAATGAAATCATGGAACAGTCATAGAAAATAGTTTTTGCCAGTAATACAATAATGTGTCCATGTAGTGAACATCGACTGGATATAGTAGTGTGTTTGTAACTTTTTAAGAAAAATGAAGTAATTTAAGTAAATAAATGAGAAAATGAAAAAGTGGGCAAGGGGCACTCCGGATCTTTATTAAAGCAGGAGGAGTAGGCAGGGGGACCAGACTGGGTGTTCTCCTTCTTATTCTGCACTTAACTGCACTTCTCTCCCTGCTTATCAAAAGGGACTTTCAGTTTGAATCTTGAAATATCATGACTACCAAACAAAAAATGCCAAATATCAACGTACAGAATAACGGGTCAAGTGATTCAACTTTGCCATTCAGTTTGGAAAAACAGAAAAATTGTATACATCTCAAATCTATTATTTTTATGTAAATGCTGTTCACACTATTAACACACAAAGATGCATAAAACATCTGCTGAGTGACTATTTGAGAGCTCAACCAGAGAGGACATATATGAACAGGATGTAAAGTGCACGGGGATTTTCCATCTGCACATGGCAACCAGAGAGAATCACTGGAGCCTTTCACACTAATGATCTCAAACTCTTCTCTTGCACAACTGCTTTAATAAATGAGAGGAACAAAGAACTAAATTAATTCGTTCTTTTTGTGGCTCTTTTTCCTTTTCACGCCATTTAAAACATACACTCGATTTTAGTGAGACAGTCCACTTTCTTTGCCGTTTGAGACATTTTTCTTTTTTTGCAGCTATAATCCAAAATAGTTTACTACCTAGTAGTTCCCATTCATCCTTTCTCATTCTCCTTACAGCCGCTGCTCCAGTAAATAAGTGATCGTATTCCGTTAGGTCATTGTTAAAGAGGAAATCATGCAAGCCCAAATCTCATTTTGTTGCATTATCCCCAAATAATTGGTATAAATAAAAGCAAAACTATATTTTGGTTGACTTAATAATGGCAAACTTTGAGACAGGAATGTCAGCAACTGGACTATCCTCGAACTACAGTAATGTCACATTTCTAGTATAATGCATCATAAGATAAAGCCTACTGCAGCAGCATATGCTGTCATACACAGAACAAAAAAACTAACAACTGCAACCTTTATTTTCTGCTGAATATGCTGCTGTTTTCTATTGTCCCTCCAACTCTCCTCTCTTTCACTTCTCCATATCCGCCTCCCACTCTCTTTAATCTGAGTCAGTCAGGCTCATGTCTATCACATCCTGATCACAGTGGGCTGACTTCAGTAAAGATGACATGTCAGACGGTTACAGGCCACAAACCAAATCTTATTTGTTTGAAATATCGCAGCTTGCAAATTAGACGGTGGAGAGGACAGAACTGCTGGGTGTCCTTCCTGTAACCCTGGTGAAATCTCCATCACTGTCATCACCCCATGTTGAGGTATTGACATCTCAACAGGGACATGGCTGAGATCATTGTACACTGTTGAGTCAAGTTCATGTTGGAGTTAATTAGAGGACACCAAAAATTACAATTATTAGATGGCATTTAAGATTAGTAACTTGCAATTCAGTTAAGATATAGTGAGCTCTAGAACAAAAAAGTATGTTTTTTGAGATAGTGCTTCTGAAAACTATGTTTTATCTTCACCACAGAGCATTAGTTCTGATATTCAATGTGCCAGATATGAGTCAATTGTTACCATCTGTTACATGATACACATCTAAAGTCCAATGCTGAGCTATAGTACCGTAATTTCCGGACTATAGAGCGCACCTATATATAGGCCGCAGCTGCTAATTTTTAAAAGAAAAAAGAAATTGTACATAAATAAGCCGCACTGGTCTATAAGCCAGTGCGGCTTATTCCTCCAAGATGCTTTTAACAGTACTAAAGTTGTCTTCTTCTCTGAACATCATAACATGTCCGACTCGCTAGCTTCTAAGCTAATTTTAACATTACCGCCAATGGGGAAATGCTAACCGATTAGCATTTGCGAATATAATATATCTTCATACATCTTTTCATGCTTGATACAGACATACTTACAGACTAAGGTCTCTCAAGGCTACCAAACGGAAGAAGTAAAACGAAGCAGCGTGTCTTCTCATTAGAATCTAAAAGCAACGAGGCAATAACTGTTGTTGTTGTAACGGGTAGCTCTGAATAGCATTTACGGCTAACTGGCTTAGCCGCTTAATAGGGCTGTTGACGCCGCTGGTCACGGCGCTCGCTAATCGCTCCAATAACAGCTGATTCCTCCACAGAAATGCAGACTTTTACTGCTAGCATTAGTTATCCATGTTGAAATGAATTACTGGTCGCCCTGCCTGTTTGTTTTTTTCCGGGTACGGGTCACGTGATAGTGAGTGTGACGAATCAGGGACGGAGACGTCAAGGCTGGTAATGACCAATCCAGTAGCGAGCACGGGTGTGGCCTCATGTTTTCTAACACACATCCGTATCAGACTTTGGTGGCGCAAAGCTAGTTAGCCTATGAAAATCCATCAATTAGCCGCATCGTTGTAAAAGCCGCAATCTCAAAGCGTGTGAAAAAAAGTAGCGGAATATATATGCCGGAATTTACGGTAGACGAAATGTAGCATCATTTAGTTTTGATGAAACTTCACTTCTGACATTTCCTGTCTTGCCATTGTGACCATGATTGTCCGCGAGTAAGAACATTAGCGCAGTGATGCCAGACACAACTCACTCCTGTCTTTTATTATATAGTGACAGCTGAATAGAGGGCATCCTGCAGCATCTACTGCATGCTTAAACTACAGAATACTGCACACAGCCTTAGAACTAGGGGATGAACAGAGTGTACCCTCAGAACAAGAACATTGAAATACATGAATCATCAACAAAACTGTGACACATTAAACTACTATCAGATTGTCTTTCATACCCATTGTGCATCACAGGATGAGCGTCTCTCCACTGTGAAGGGCTACCACTCTACAAACTCTGTAAGCTGTCCTGTCCATTGACATGAGGACAGCAGAAGCTCTACACATCTCCCACCACAGACTGAAAATTCACCTTTTCAGACCGCACCATGGTACATAAATTCAAATGAAGAGCTTCAGTGTCAGTGAAACTAATGTGAGCGGTTAAACCAGGTCAAGTCTGTTACCCTCTGTACGCCAGGAGAACGGTCACCCTCCATTGCCATCTCAAAAGCCTCTATTAAGTAAGACAGCAAAAAATAAAAATAATTGAGATGAACATGGTCTCTCACCTGTCCTGTGACTGTTCCTCATACATCCTCTCCTTTCCTTCTTTGAAGAGCCGGATGGCCCGTTTGGATTTCCTCATGAGGCTATCGATGTAGATTTTAAAGTACTCATTCTCACTGAGCTGTGCGAGTCTCTGGTTCTCTTCATATTTGCCCAGTGTAAGCCGAAGGTGCTGGTAGGCGTCAGGTAATATATCCAGGATGTATGGTGGACTGTTTTTCAGCTGCAGTCTGGGATTTTGGCAGAGGCGGACCTGCAGCAAATAAATCCATTGATGACTGCTTGCTGGATGCGCTAACATTTAGTTGTGGATCACATGTAAAGTTTCTTATCCAGAATGCTGATTTTTGATGTGGCCTCTTGAACATGAAGCTCTAACTCTCAAAGGCAAACTCTAAGATGTCCCTGAGGTATCCAAAGGCTATTAAGCTAATTACTTAATTGTCTTAATGGCAAAGTCTCCACATGGGTATTAACATTGCTCAAACAACTCACTGACAATGTTTCCAGTACCTTCATTTAGATCTGGTTGAATTAGGTTTAATGAACCGGTGTTCTGCTGTTCTTGGACATACACACACAGTTATCATAGAGTTTTACAAATATGTACCAGCTTAGATGTGTAACATTAGAGGATATCAAATACACACATGTATTATTTGATTAGACAATAAGAAAATGATCAGAGAGCACATGTGCACTTAGCATTAGCTCCACCTCTCCATGTGCATACTAAGTGCCTACTACCATCTGGCAGACAGGCCTGACAACTTTATGACTCCAAACTTACAACTTTATCCATGAGTTTCCAGGTTTTCTCCACAGTCCGCCGGTCGGCAGCCGCTTGTTTTGGTGGCCCCACTGCATCCTGGATGGCATCAATGATGCCTAAAATCCGACCCTTACTTCGGTTCGGTCCTCGTCCTCCAGGGTTTCGGCCACTAAGAGCAGTTGCCATTTCCTACACACTGGCCAAGAAAAGAAATTATACAGACAGTAAAATTTACCTTTTTTCAGTTTGTACAAATAATCAGTTACAGTTGTCCTATTGTTTATTTCCTATCTATTCATAGATATATTTTTTCGCTGCATGTTATTGTCAAATGTATTTCAGAGAACATTCCTCAACTTTTACATGAAACAAAAAAGGGCTGGATCTTTTTGGTTCATTAACAAAAGTGCACTCGATGGAAGTGTTACAACAGCACAAATGCTGATGTTATTAGGGCCCGCGCACCGACGTAGTCGAAGTGGAAGACCTATTGTTATTCTAATGTTTATTATCATCGTACCACTTTAGTCGCAAAACGGAGGTGCTTGGGATACTGGTATGATTATGAAATTTGGTACTGTTGAAGAAAATCACCATATAACTTGTGAATCCAACTGTTGTTACGATCTTAATTTCCACGATTACAGTAAACACGATTGTTCCTCTTTATGTCAAAGTATCCAGAATCATTTGAGACGTAAAACCTCATATCACAAGTAAACAGTTTATATAACGTGTTATGCAACACACATTCTGGTTCACAGGAACATTCTTGTGAAATGATTAGGGCACCAGACAAACTGTAATAAATCTCTCCTATTCGTACCAAATTGCCAAAAGGTTGACTTGACCAGAACAAGGACATGAGAACATGACCTAATGAAGAGACCAGATGTGCTTGGTTTTTGGTTCAACGGACTGGATTGATTGGTGGAAAGTAATTTAAGGGGGGTGAATCTTGATGATAAAAGTGATCTGTGAAAAGTAATACATTGGGAGTTGTTTCGATGCTGAACTTGTTGATGTTGGCTTGATCTTATGAAAACACTTCCCGATGGTTGCAAATTCAGTTCGCCGTCTCTTCTCGTCATTTTGCCACAACAGTACGCAAGGCAGTCGTGGTGAAAATTGCAGCCTGATTGGGGTGGCGTGTATGAAAAATTGGCTCGATAGCGCCCCCTTTTGAGTAGCCCCAACATTGGGTATCACCTAGCTGTATGAAATTGTGTAGCTATGTGTAACTTGATGGGACGTACAAAAGATCCTCTTGGAAGTATGTCCTCAACCAAACAGGAAGTCGGACATTTTTTATTTTATGACGTTTTTTGACCATTTCGAGCCTTCATACTTTAACGAACTCCTCCTAGAGATTTAACCCGATTGACTTTAGATTCAATCAGTATGCTCTTGAGACCATGGCAGTGAAAATGTATTCAAAGATCAAAAAGTTATTGAACTATGTATCCATGGCGTCACGGCAAAAAACACCATTCGCCGCGAAACAGGAAGTTGTTTTGTTGTAACTCGGCCGTACATTGTTTAATCTGCTCTAAATCTCTCATATGTCATAACATCCTGACCCAGAAATCATCCATATGACAATTTAGAATCATAGTAATAGCGCCACCTAGTGGCAACAGGAAGTTATAGGTTGTGTACTTTGACCTCCTGCTCCTCACAGATTAATCAAATCCCTCTCAAATTTAACTCGACTCCACATTGTCAGATCTTTTCCAGATTTCTTATGATGAGACAATGTGCTTGTATGATTATTCAGAAGTGTAATTGTCCTTCATCTACAGTGCAGCGGTGATGATAGCCTACACATTAACTGGTTTCAAATGCTTAGAAGAGCTACTGGGTGGGCTTCATTGTTTTGCGCTTTTGTCCATTTAGACACTTTACCTCCTTATTGTTGGAATGCTGTTAAGCATTCCAACTATTGTTCTTCGAATCTTTATTCAACTTCTATTTCTTCCGTCGCAACGCTTCTTGTCCTTCATTTTTTAAGCTACAGAAACCGTTCAACTATTAAAATGTTCAGCTCTTTCACCAGAGGGGTGCTATGACTCTTCATATTTCTAACCTTTAAACTTTTGAATTATTAAGGTTTTTATTTTCAATGGGATCTCTATGGAGAATATTTTCAAATGGCTTCAGGCACACAGGTGTTTGCGATTGAGCCAGTAATTAGTGATGTTGACAAAGACACAGACTCACAGACACACACGCACATACACCCCTCTCCCTCTATCTCGCTGTGTGTCTCTCTCTCATACAGTCATTCAGGTCCCCCCCCCCCCCACACACACACACACACACACACAAGCCATTTTAAAATAAAAGCCCCACAGAATGAATCCTAACTGAAATGCTTGTGATGAGCCTGTCATTTAATAACCGGTTTGTGTTTATCTAACATTATGATTCTGTCTCCTCTCCCCCACACCCCATTTCAAAATAAAAGCCACAGAGAGTGAATTCTAACTGAACTGCTTGTGATGAAGCCTGTCATTTAATAACCTCTGTTTATGTGTGTCAAACATTATGATTATGTCTCCTCTCCCCCTCCCTCCCCCACCCAGCCCTACCCTTTCAAAATAAAAGCCCCATGGATTAACTGTATTTAAACAAGCTCAAAATTTGGCTTTTTTGTTAAAAAAATGAATGCTCTAACTACTACTGCTGCTGCTGCTGCTAATATAGTATTACTACTACTGCTACTACTACTACTATAACTTTTGCTGTTGCTACTATTACTACTACTGCTACTGCTATTACTGCTGCCATCAATATTATTACTACCACTACTACTATTACTTATACGACAACTGCTACTACTACTGCTATTCATGCTACTAAAAGTAGTAATACTACTACAGCTATTAGTATGACTGCTACTAGTACTACTACTACTGCTACATCTTATACTGCCATTACTATTACTACTACTACTGTGATATTAAATACTACGACCAATACTACAGCTATTACTATGACTACTGATAGTACGTCTTCGACTACTTCTTCTAATTACTGATGCTTCTACTACAACTTCTACTACTACTACAAATATCACTAATACTACTACTAGTAGTTATTCTAATGCTACTAATACTTCTACTAATAATACTTCTACTACAACTTCTACTACTACAAATATCACCACTGATGAATTTTTTTAAGCCACAGAAACTGTTCAAATATCAAAATGTTCAGCTCTTTCAGGAGAGGTGTGATATGACTTTTCATATTGTAATCTTTAAACTTTTTGAATTATTAAGCTTTTTGCAATTTGTTTTTGAATTGGATATCTATTTTCAGCAATGTTTTTGCAATTAATTTCAGTTTTCAGCATTCCAACGCATTTTCAGCAGGAAATGCTTTTTCTAGTTTAGTTCATGCTCTTGTCTTCCCTCGGTAGTGTTATTGCTGACTGAGCATGCTATTTTTGTACTAATTCATGATTAAAATGCAAAGTGAAACGGTTAGCAGATGACACGTCACAGGCTACTGATTAGTGTTCTTTTAGCTTAGTGATTAGGCTACGGTTAAGTTTACACTGGTTAACTCAATGGTCATGTTGTGATCACCTGCTCGGTGTGCTAGTATTGCTTGTGTTGAAAACAACTTGTATTGATCCGGTGTAACTTAGAGTGTTACTGTTAAGGCACCTCCTAGAACTACCTTCTATTGTCTTCTGTTGGTTGATTTTTTTAAGCGCCTCTGACAGAACTGACAGAGCTTCTCACACAACAAGAACAAGAGATCCCTTTATCGCCATTGTGGGTTTTAAACAGGAACTCACATGAATCGATCATTAGCGAGGAAAACACGTAGTCCTAACTTACCAAAAACCAGCAGGGAATGTCTCGTGGGATCCCTGCTGAACTCGGTCCACATCCAGCGAACAAAATGAAGGAGTGTTCAAGTGTCCAGAGGGAAAGAATGAAGCGTGTTTAATCCCGTGATTTATCTACAAACCCTACATATTTTACATATTTGAGATATTTTACAGATGTCTCGTGAAAGACACAGCAGCTGTCGGAGGAGTTGGAGAAACACGAACCTGGGAGTTCTGGGCTACAATATGTTTTGTACAGCCACATCAGCGTTAAGTTAGATATCATAAAAAGGACACATCCGGTTGCACATTTCAAAATAAAATCTTCATATACGAGCAAAATAATTACATTGAATTTGGATTTTCAGGTTTTATCGAATTCTGTCGTTCAATACATTTTTTAAGTTTATAATGTTGTAATCTCCACAGTATTGTCCTTTCCACCAATATGGTGGGTTTTCTTCCTTTCATCTTGAGGAAGTGGGGTTACTTCCTGTCGTGTCTGTCTATGTTCTGGCTGGCTTGAAGCGGCTGTTCCAGCGGTAGGCGGGTCAATGGGAGTATGAAGCAATATTTTCCAGCAACCAACCAACGCATTGACAGTAGCGCTACACGGACACACATTGGTGCTCTGCAAGGGTGTCACTAATGTCAAGTTTGACAGACTCTGAGAGAACAGCGACCTCCGGTCTTGACTGTCAAGATAAAAAGCATTTTGATTATACAGGTGATAATACAGCATTCTGTTTGTGACTGTTTTTGATAGTTAAATGTGATTCGATAGTTAAGTGTTATTTGATAGTTAAATGTTATTTTGATAGTTAAATGTTATTGTTGAATGTTATGCACCTTCTGCCATGACAAATTCCTTGCAGGTGAAAACTTGCTTGGCAATAAACGCTTCTGATTCTGATTCTAGGTTCACTGAAACAACATGGTCCTGAATGTTCCCCTCGTAAGATTTTTAGTGATTTCCAAATAGGCTTCCGAATTGGTTCTGTATTATGATTACTACAAAATCACATTTGGGCATAAGTATGGATAAAGCACAGACACCGAACAGATAAAAGGATAAACAGTGAAAGGTATTTGTTATCATCGATAGATAGTATTTATCTTGTTAATTATGTTTACAAAATCTAGGCCCTTCTAGGCCCGTACACATGCCCAAATGGGCATGTGTACGCAAGTTGAATGTGTTAATAACATTCCCGAAACACTTTTTTACATGTTTCTTTATTGTAAAAATGTCCTTTATCAAAAAAGAGTTTAAATATACATACCTGTATATAAAATATAAAATAAACTTGTACAAAATTTGTGGTCGACAGGTGTACAGTAATTGCAAAGTAAATAAAATTATTGTAAACCGGAACGTAGACAATGTAGGCCTGGCATATGTAGGCTACAGAGATGTTAAGAGGTTGAGATAGTAAGTAAAAGTATTTAAAGGTAAAGTGACAGTAACATTTTTATCAAAAGGGTGAGCTCAAGAAGTGTTATGGCCTGCAGGTGAAGCTGTCCCTGAGCCTGGTGGTGCGGGACCGAATAATACGGTGGTAGTCATCAGGCAGCAGAAGAAAGAACAGCCTATGGCTGGATAGTTGGGGTCTCTGATGATCCTGTTGGTCACCCTGGTGTAGAGGTCCTTCATGTGCAGAGCTCCGTCCTGGTGATGTGCCGTGTAGTTTTTACCACCCACTGTAGAGCCTTACAGTTGAGTGTGGTGCCAGGCCAGATGGTGATGCAGCCGGACAGGATATTCTCTAATTAGTCTCCTTTTTAGCTGTATACCACTCTTTCCGTTTGAAAAAAAGTCTCCCCGCATTTGTGTATGTCAGAATTCCACTCAATTGAACTTGATTGCATTCTCGTTTCCCATTGCATCCCAAAGTAAAATCTGTTTATGCTTTTATTTTGAAGGCAAACTGGCCTAACGTCCGGTATTGTTATTGCTTGATGCTAGTGGCTTGATGCAGCCACAGAGGAGGAAGGTGGACTAAAGGCCACTCCCAAATAAATCCGCACAACTCCTCTTCCTCTGAAAAAACGAGCAGTGTTCTACCGGAAATGACTCAAGATACAGAGTGGGCAGTGGCGGCTGGTCAAGAGAGGGCCATGGGGCATGGCCCCACCATGAGCCACACGAAAAAAAATAAATAATAAATAAATTATAATAATCATAAATTATACAAATTGTCAATATTTGTGTTTTTTAACTATGGAATGTACCCAGTAATGTGTGTACAATATGATATCTGCGCAAAATATATGCTTTTCCTGCTCGTCCTGTCCCCGTGTGCTCGTCTGCTCGTGCTCTCTGCCTGTGTGCACGACACGTCTGAGAATGCGCAGCTAGGGGGGCCTAATCGTTTTGTCCCAAAAGAGACGGGTCTATGAAGCAGTTTAGCCAATTGCTGATTCAAGATATAAATGACTGACATACAATTTAGCCAATCAGCGCCCTCAAATAGATTCAGCTGTGGGCCAGAACGATCAGGCCCCCCTAGCTGCGCGTTCTCGTCAGGAGAAGTCTCTACAGGCGCCCGCGCCAACGCGAGCACTCCTCCAAGACCCGTTTGAGAGGAGAACTTTGGCGGAGATTCTGCAGCCAAAGAGCTGATATCAGATCAGCCTGACCTCACAATCAGACAGCAGACTACATGCGAAGCTTCACTACTTCGTACAAGTCAGTCAATCAACTTCCTTTCTTCCGAAAAGTACGCTGATTACTTCGACATACCATACGTATCCACAGGCAGGGGCGGACTGGCCATCGGGGATACCGGGGGAATCCCCGGTAGGCCGACGGGGTTTGGGCCGTCTCTGACATCGCCGGCTCCGACTATATTATATGCTTCACAGAACACATTCAATTTACTCTAATACCGAAAGTTAATAATCAGTGAAAACTGTATCAACAGTATAAACTCACATTATACTACTCCTCGCGATCCGAGGACGCCATAGCACGGCTGGACACTATGGTGCTTTTAAAAACTTTTCTCCATAACCGCGGTCTGCGCCGTGCGGTCGTGCCGGGCGTCTGTCGGGGCGGGGCTGGCGGAGGTGCGAATGACCGCCGTAGACCGGCGAAATACATGCCGTGTATTGAGTGGGCAGTGCGCCGTGTATTGAGTGGGCCGGTCTGACAGTAACTCCCGGGCCACTTTTTCCCCCTAAATTAACAGTGAAAACTCATCATAGCTTAATTTAACATCAGTATTCATAATTACACTTCATGTTTACTTCTCCTGATCTTTACCTCCTATAACAAGGTCCATAGGACATCTCAATAAATTAACATGTTATATTATATTGTATTATATTATATAAGTGTTATTTACTGCTTTTTTCATGTTGGAATAAATGTTAAATATTTAACTGCCAAGTAATAATGCGTGTTTGATGCTAATTTTTTTTTGCATGAAATCATACTGGGATGTTTGCTGAAATTGATAGGATGGCCCTACCTAGAAAATTTTCCACCAGCCGCCACTGAGAGTGGGTGTACCATAACTGAGTATAAAGGCAATAAGACAATTATGCTAGTACAGTTAATAGCTTTGCTGCTATAGTATAAATAAAAGTTTCCTCATCTGTGTCTAAAAGTGATGTTTCAATGTGACAAAACAAATACAGGTGGATTAGCTTTACTTTACCTCTTGACTTTACTTACATCTTTTACTTCATTTATTTCTGAATTTAGATTTTTAATTGCATTTAGATTTTAGAAAAATTCCAGTTTTGGGTAATCTTGACATTAAAGAGAAGAATTCTGTAGAAAAAGGTTGAACAAGTCGTGGAGGGACGGCAGATTACAGCCAATTACCCTCTCAGCAGAGCGAATGAAATGCCCGATGGTGATGGAGGAGCAGAGGATGGACTCAATGATGGCTGTGTAGAAATGCACCATCATTGTCTTTGGCAGGTTGAACTTCTTCATCTGCCTCAGGAAGTACATCCTCTGCTGAGCCTTCTTGGTGATGGAGCTGATGTTAGGCTCCCTCTTGAGGTCTCCCGCCTGTAGGCGGACTCATCCCCACCAGAGATGAGTCCAATGAGGGTGGTGTCATCCACGAACTTCAGGAGCTTGACGGACTGGTGACTGGAGGTGCAGCTGTTGGTGTACAGGGAGAAGAGCAGAGGGGAAAGAACGCAGAGAGGAACTCGTGCTGATGGTCCGAGAGTCAGAAATGTGTTTCCCCAGCTTCACGTGCTGCTTCCTGTCAGACAGGATGTCTGTGATCTCCCTGCAGGTGGAGTCAGGCACCTGCAGCTGGGAGAGCTTATCATGCAGCAGAGACGGGATGATGGTGTTGAAGGCAGAGCTGAAGTCCACAAACAGGATCCTGGCGTAGGTTCCTGAGGAGTCCAGATGCTGGAGGATGAAGTGGAGGGCCAAGTTGACTGTGTCGTCTACAGACCTGTTGGCTCTGTAGGCGAGGGTCAAGAAGTGGGTCGGTGAGGGTTTTGAGGTGGAACGGGGCAAGACGCTCGAAAGACTTAATAACCACAGAGGTCAAGGCGACGGGACTTAGTCATTAAGTCCTGTGATCCTTGGTTTTTCGGGGACGGGGATGATGGTGGAGAACACACAGTAACTCACCCTGGTGCATGATGGTTAGTGGTGTCACGGATCACGGATCGATCCGTGATCCGTTCGGATCAGCCCTCACGGTTCGGGTCACTTGTGATCCGCGGATCAATCGAGTATTTTTTTTTTTTTTTTTTACAGCGTAATCATCATAGTGTGTAATAAAGTTCTACTGCTGCTGTTCCTTTTCAAGTAACAAGTCCCCGAATATCAATGCAGAGTGTCAGTGAACACATATACAGCAGTAGTGTGTTCACGTGAACGGAGCAGGTCAGAAGCATTTAACGGTGAAGTCATGGCGAGCGGAGGAACATGAGAAACCGCGGCGTCATTTAAGTCGCAAGTTTGGGGACATTTTGTCTTCCCTGTAACGTATAATGACGGATGAGGGTGGTGGACAAAGCGTTACGGTATGTAGGCGTTATTTAAAGAGAGACACACGACAACGGCAAAGCATCGGCATGTCCACACATATGAAGAGCCACCATCCCGTCTGTCAGCGACGGGGACACTCCGGTGTAGAAAACAAAGGATTTCTAAATGCTTGAGCCACGCTACGAAATCCACTCACGCACCCACTTCAGTGTGAAGCTGTTCCAGGCGTCTATGAGAAGGAAAAGACTGTAGAGACCGCTTTCATCACGGCGGAGTGATTCTAATGCTGCTCACACACCGGGCGCGTTTTTTGATTGACGCGCGTCGAGATTACATACAAAGTCTATGCACAGACGCGATGAGATTAAAAATCGCGGCGCGCCAGTCTCATCGCGTCTGTGCATAGACTTTGTATGTAATCTCGACGCGCGTCAATCAAAAAACGCGACCCGTGTGTGAGCAGCATTAGTCCGGCGCTGTAGACACGCCCCCTCTGTGAGCGTCACACAGACACACACACCTGGTTCAGGTGCTGACAGAAGTATCAGAGTGAAGCTAGACAGGCCCAATAATATTCCAGTCACCACAGAAAGGTCGACCCTCTCCCCAGACAATGGAGATATTCTCATCTTTTTGAAAATAATGTCACAGTAATGTAACATTATTGTGTATTTGAATGGCATAACCTGACAGGAAGTAAACACAGACCCAAGTTGTTGCCGAGCAGTTCAGTTCAGTGTAAACAGTGGAAGCTAGCTCACTGGCTGTTTCTTTCTTTCAGTATTGATGAAAGGACGAGGATATCAGAATTGAGTATTCTTGAATTTTAATTTTAATTAATTAATTTAATTTTGTTTCAAATTGGACAGCTTCAATATTTTTTTTTCATGTAAGACTATAGCCCAAAGTTCTTTGCTTTAAGTGTTCTTGAAGTTCTTTAATTAATAAATGGAAAGCAAAGTTATATTTGTCTCCTTCCCTTTTCTTTGTTGATCCGAAAAATGATCCGTGATCCGTGACTCCTGAACCGTGATCCGAACCGAACCGTGAGGTTTGTGATCCGTGACACCCCTAATATGGTACACAGCTGTCTTCACATAAGCTGAGGTATGATGTCATAGTCTCTGTGTACTGATCCGGACTGTGTAGACCTCACAGTCTGTACAGCCCAAACATGCTCGAAGACCCTCCATATCTTCACTGGTCCACTGCTTTGATTTACTCACAGCAGGCTGACAGAGCTTTCATTTCTGCCCGCTTTATCAATGTGCATGGGTTATATTTCATTGTTTTGTGCATTTATAATATGATTTATCAGTCAACTATCTATCACTCTGTTCAGACAGTGATTTAGTAATTACCAGTAGATGCACTGTATGTTTTGAATATGTTTTAAGGCTTGCTCTGTACTTAAAAAAGCTTAATAATGATTTTTGTTTACTTTAGAGAATTAATGACTGGGGAGGAGTTTTGAATTCCTGGTGAACTCCAGATAATTAAGGACGGTGATTAGAAAGAGCAGAGTCGAACACTGAGACAGCTGGCTACAGTGATGGAGGCGGGCTGCTGTTCTTTCCTATGAAAGTTTCCTAATGGCAAATGAAGCCAAAATGGCTCGACTTCTGAGTAATAAAAAACAACCCAGATCTTCAGCATCTGTTGGGTTTCCTTTAATGCATCCCAGTCACTCGTGGCAAGGGTTAGGATCAAAACAATGTGCTTCCCAGTCCAGTGCTCTTTCTGGGGTTTTGGTTGTTGCAGACCAGATAGTATGTGTTGTGCAGTATTGGACTGTGAACTGTTTTTCCAGGTTAATGCACACTAACGTGTGAGTTTGGTACTGTTCACTGTCAACAAAGTGTGACTAAGTGTGAAAGTAGAGACTGGGGTCGAGAGGAGCATCCGCAGTCGTTGCAGATGTTTTGTCCAGTGCTGAGGATGGTCTGCTATCGAAGAGGCTATTGACGTGTAGTTCCTGCTGTTCAACTGTTCTCACTATACACAAGGAGGTGCTGCACTTCTGTTTCTTCATGAGCTTCAAAACTAAGTCAAGTCAAGTCTATTTCATCTATATAGCTCAACGTCACAAATTTGCCTCAGAGGGCTTTACAATCTCTACAACATCTGACGCCATCTTTCCTTGGATCTTCACATAAACCAAAAATAAAATAAATAAACTGTAACAATATGGCAGTGACAATGTGAAGAGACAGAGAATATTGGAAAGTCCAAAAGGTCCAGCATGTGACATACAGAGGTTTCTAAGGGCGGAGGGTAGCCAGAACCCTACTTCATATGACTACATGCAAGCTTTGCAAACAGCTTTCAGTACCACTGAAAGTCCATCTGACCCTCTGGTTCAGTTCACAAAACGGACTGCACTTGTATAACGCATTTCTAGTCTTCCGACCACTCAAAGCACTTTATTTTACTATATGTCATCATTCATCCATTCATACACTGATGGCAGGGGGCCACCATGCAAGGTGCCACCTGCCCATTGTAATGGTCATGTTTTATGTAGTATATATTTCTACTTAGTATATATTTATACTCAGTATTATTGTATTCATAAGTAATTTTGCTCTGAACTTTGTTGAACTTCACCATGTCTGTGTTGTGCAGAAGAAGAGTTCTCCCTCTCTGTTCATAGATAACCTAACTGTGTTGTATGAGGATGTTCCACCACCAAGGCCTTTGGGCCGCTTGCTTTGGCTGCCGACCGTTTGTTGTTCATTGTCGTTCCTTTCAGTCTGAGACCAAAAGTCTGAGACTGAAATGTCTGTAACATTGGCCGTCGGCCCCCACCGTTGCTCATTCTGTATAAAGAAAGCGTGTTCACTTTTTTTCTTGGTTCTTCCTCACTGAGACTGAACGCATTCTGTTGTGATGATTGAACCTTCTCTGAGCAGAGAATAAATACTTAAAAGACAACCTGCTTTTTGGTATTATGTATTTCAGCATGAAAAGACTCACGCAAAGCGGGTACAGGAATATTTTCCCATTACACCATCAGAACTCTAATCAGACACACATTCAGCGCCAGCACGGGAGCAATTTTGGGGTTAAGTGTCTTGCTCAAGGACTAGATTGAATGTGTACTTTTTGAGTAATCTAATGTCACAGTCCCTTCCAAAAAATATGCATTTTTGTCTAATTTTGATGTAGTATAAAAACCCTTTTTTCCATAGTTTATTACTCGAATATTTTTGGACTCATTACTTCTGAAACTACTTGCACATATACTATAAACTACTTTTGCTCAGTACTGTTTGAATAATCCAATGTCCAAGTCCCTTCCAGAGACCAAGAATAGGATTTTTTGTTTAACTTTAATGTGGAATAAACACTCTTTCTTCCATAAGTAGTTCATGAGTCTAATATGTTTGGTTTAATACCTCTTATGATGTGTTCACACCAAACGCGAAGCAAATTTTCAAATGTGGATTTTGTGACAGAAAACATAGTTTACATGATTTTCTTCAAGAAAAGTGCCTCAGAACAGCAGTTTCATGTCACTTTAATGAAAACCTGATGCTTTCCAACATTTATATAACAATCTTGCTCCCTTTGATGAAACGTCTATATTTAACTTTTGACCAACACTGAAACAAAGGATCATTGGGCAGCTAAATATAATGAAAACTAAAACCAATGAGAACAATCCCATAAATCAAATTGACTGGGGAAACTGCTTCCTTGAAGAAATCAGGGAACACAACACTGAAGTTCCCATGGCCTCCTTCAGAAGTGCTAACTGCTGCTGTTGCCTCTGTCTTCTACACTCTTGTGCTTCTTCTGCTCTGTTGAGGCTCTGAAGACGTTGGCTCTGTAGTACTGCAGCTCTTTAATGCTCTCCTGGATGTCACCCAAGGCTCTGAAGGAGGAAACCAGTCATTGAATTATTTATATTCCTTTGAACCTTAAAAGTGACCTTAAAGGATCGTTTGGATTCATTTTAACGTGGGAACTTATTTTCACGGGTTGAGATCAGTTATGTCGTTATGATACCAATCGACTTACTGAAATCTTAGAGCATGACAATATCACTAAAAACAAGTGAGCTGAGCGAGACATGACCAGACAGGTAAAATGATTACACAAACTGTCTGTTGTAAAATGTATCACAATTTGACAGACCCACTTCCTGCTTCAACTTTAAACTGTACTTACTCAAGTTGACCTTCATGAAAATGGTTTAGATTACCTGATACACTGCTGGTTTGCTTCCAACCTCTGATTGTCTTGATTAACTGTGTTTGCCTCGTCTGACTTTGTTGTAGTGAAGCCCCCCGTGTTCAAATATCTCAGCAGTCACTTTGGTGAGTACAGTGCATCGTAATTGACAGCAACAAGTAAAACACAAGAGCTTATATTACTGTTTACCTGTGGGCTGCTTTCTTGTGAGGCACCATTTTGTATTCCTCTGGAAACCACCGTCTGAAAGCATTTAGAACAAACACAAACCCACAGTTATCTCAAATATAGTCACATTGAAGAGAATGCATTTAATCTTACATATGTACTGCTAAGTAGACACAGTCATTGAGTTACAAAAGCTAGTCAGCACTGCAATATTAAAACTGGGCCTTTGACTTGCAAACTGACAAACAAACGGATGGTTGAGTAAATAACAAGGCTTTAATAAGATCAGCTGTCTCCTGTATATTAAATACTGACCTGCAGAGCTCCTTAATGGTGCTAACATCAACGATTCTGTAGTGAAGGTGATACATAAACTGTGGCATGTACTTGTCCAGGAACCTCTTGTCCGCATGCACAGAGTTACCTGCAGGAATAGGCATCATGGGACACGACTGTAGGAGCCAACATAGTATAAAAATCACAATTCTGCAGCTAATGCTAAAAAGTAACTCACCGGCAAGGGGGCACTGTCCAGGCGGGGTGTGCTGTCTGACAAAGGACAGGAAGTCATACTCGGCTTGTTCCAGGGTGATGTTACTGTCCTGTACAGCCTGCGTCAGTCCTGACTGAGACAGTTACACCCACTGCATATATCACTGAACCCTTTTAACAGATACAGTCTGTAACACACTTCTTCTTGTCTGCCTTTGCTGGCACACTTGCAGCATAGCTTGGCGCATAACCGTCGTAAATCATTGGAATAGTGTGAAGAGATTGGTAGGAATGTGTATTACAAGGTTCCATCAGGGGATCCTCCCACAGCGACCATCCCTCCCCAACCCCCCCGAGATTAAAGTGGAATAATTAGTGCTGGCCAACGATTACCATTTTAATCGCATGATATTTTTTGCAATTAATCGCATTGTTATGTGCAAAATTCAACAAAAGTACTGCTATATGAACAAAAGTGCAATAACATTTGGTTTGCAAACACTTCAAACAAATAAGGTTCTTGTTAACAGCAGTATTCCCTTTACACAGTAGCAGTTAAAATATTTCTTCTATATTATATATATTTTATGACAAAAAAGCAATGTGTGTTGAAATAATATTCTATGAATAATTTAAGCCACTATAATTGAATCGAAACTCTTCCCCAGATTAGATTTAGTACATGTTGTGGAAGTCCAGATATCAGGAAACTAAACGCCGTCTTGTCTGGTTCACAACAGTCCAGAGGAGCTCCGTGGATCTCATCGAGCTGTGTTCACTGTGTCTAGTGAGCCACACGTCGGCTGTTTACTACAGCTGTATGAACACTAAACAAACTGATTTAACTGCAATAAACGGACAAAAAGGGACTCTGAAATATCTACGTAATGATGCCGATTTGTAAACCGTCTGAATTCATGTTTAGTTAGTTCTCTCCACAAGACGACAAGCAAATAACTTTTAAAATACTTGTTTTCTCAATAGAGTCTGGATCGATGCTAGGCTAAGCTAACATTGTAGCAGCTCCATCAACACTCAACGTCACACAGGCGTAAATACGGCAGCGTCTATTCATTGTTTGTACCATATGGTATATACACATACATTGATACACATAGTTTGGTCTGGTCTCCACTAATATGAGGCATCGTAGAGCTCTGGGTGAACACAGACGGATACAGGATTTGTTTCCTGATTCAACATCAGGACGTCAGTGATGACAGGAGCATCTCAACGCTGATAGGCTATCGCCCCGCCCACCCTAAATGCTGTCATTGGTTGAGACGCGTGATGACGCCCATCTCAAAGCCAATCCTGATCAACATCCCGCCCCTCCTGTGACCCGTGGTCTGTCTGTCTGTGTATTCAGAGCCAGAGAGCAACGGACTTTCAAAATAATAATAAAAAAAAAAAAAACTGCGTTAATGCGCGATAAAATAATTGTCGCCGTTAATGAATTAATGCAATAATAACGCATTAACTTGCCCAGCACTAGTAATAATATTTTCAGTTCATTATGAAGCTGTGGCGACCAATTACATGTGTATTAAATCACATCACGTGATGCAGCTCAGCCAATCAAATATGTGTATTCTGACATGCTTCCCGACTCGAGTGAGATTTACACACATGAGAGACTGGCCACAGACCGAGTAGTCAGAGAATAGTACGTGAGTCAGAGAAGTTATATCACATGACGTTCTCCAAAAAGAGAGAAGAGGACAGAGAGACCAGAGTCTTAAACCAAGAATAGACAGACTCTTATTGGTTAATTCTTCCCACGGGCAGTTTAAAACCGGTATGTCTCATATGTTCAGAGACTGTAGCGATTATTAAAAGCGGTGATGTGAAGCCACACTATGAGACAAAGAACAACTCGTTTGAGCAAACGCACCATCTCACATCTGAAGTGAAGGTACAGCCCAGTATGATCAGAATCCTAACATGAATTAACTGCCCAACAATGATGTTAACGGAGAGGAATAGAGCTGAAACAGGTGGTTTGATAACCACACATAAAGTCCCTGCATACACATTTCTCTTTTTACAAGATGAGAAGAATATATCGTGGTTTTCTTGGTTGACATCACTTCACACCTGAATGGACTGACTTTAAAGCTGTAGGCCAATTATTTGAAGAGTCAAATTTTTCAAAAGCTTTCAGTTATTTAATTTATTCTTAAATGCATCCCTTATTTTACTTGAAATGAGAGAATATTGATTTATTATTAGATTATGTATTATTTATAATTCATCCAGTTCAATTTGAAAACTGACAATAGATATTGTTGAGACATTATTCAATTGAACGTTCTTTATTTGATTAGATAGTCACTTGTTGACTACAGAGAGACGTTAATACTGTTGGCTACTTCAATATATATGGTACTAAATCACAGCGCAAGTTAGACATTATTGTGATGTTCTGGACCTTTGCCTGAGTGAATTCTCGCTAAATGGACTGAATTTGAATTATAATTGAAACACTGTAATAGGAAACACTGAATGACGACAACCCACATATTATTATAGTCAACTGGAGCAAACTATAGGAATGGCGAGAAGTCAACCCTGTGAGTGAGTTTGAGGAGGCGGGATCTCGAAGAATACACCGCCCAACACAGCCAACACACGTTGTACCTTGTTTTTTTTAAATCCATAAACAAACAAAATTGTAAAAATGATAGATTTACTGAGGGTCAGGCACTAGGACGACTCATTTTACAATGATTAGTCCAAGATAAGTCTAAAAGTAATGTCTTGAATCTGGTTTCTTGCTTTAGTGGCCAAAACCTTCCTCTCCAAGTTTTTATATGATATGAAGATATGTAGTTATATGGGAAGCCATGGCCAACAAATATTTATATTCCAATTAATTAGAAATATTTGTTTGCATTAACCGCAGCAGAATAGCAAAAAACATTCAAACGTGTCCAAGTTACAGTGTGGAATGGATATATGTACATAGTAACGATATATACATATATACAGAGTAACGATATCGATCAGACAACCGACATTTTACTGAAATCTGTCAGAATGAAAACTCAAACATGCAGAATTTGGTTTAAGGAGAGGGAAAAAGCACATTCAGAGTCACTCAGTTTCCCTCATTCACATTGTCAGCACTGTATTAGTTCTGCATTAAACTGCCGACCTAAATATGGTGCATCTTTGCATTCTACTCATACTCATGTATTGCATGCTGAGGTAGTTTCCAGCCCCATGTGACTGTCAACATGAGTAAGCTGGCATAGAAGATGGATGGATAGATGGACTGGGGTGTAACATTATGTTACAGTCATTTAGCAGACGCCTTTATCCAAAGCGACTTACATTTCAGATCCTATCGCACCGTAGGCACAGCTACGGGAGCAATTTTCGAGTTACGTGTCTTGCTCAAGGACACATCAAAATGCGACTAGCAGAGCCGGGGATCTAACTGCCGATCCTCTGATTGAAGGATGGCCCTGCTCTCCACTTAGCCACAGTCGCCCACGTGTTGCCAAAAGTGCAAAATGGGACAAATTTCCAACCCAGAGATCTGTGCAAAAATAATGATTTTACATTGTTTTTCTTACTAGCCTCTGACCACAAAGAAGGCTTACCTTTCCATGATGCTCTTTACACCACTCTGACATCCCTTCCAGCAGCTCGTTTGGCTGGTTAATGATCAAGTTGGGACCCTGCAAACACATAACAGATGAGTTTAATTAAGGCCATGTCCACACTACTCCCTTTCCATTTGAAAACACGTATGTTTTGCTACGTTTACACCGAGCGTACACACTACACCGGAGATATCGTTTGGAAACGCTCCCGAGGACGGATACATTTGAGAAGTCCGGGTTGCGTCTTTGTGTGGACGGCGTAAACGCATACGTTTGGAAGCGATGACGTCTTCACTACTTGATTGGTCACGACGGGTCCGTCCCTGATTCGTCACTCCCCTATGACGTGACCCTTTACCGGACGATCACAAACAACAACATTGATTACCGATCGACTACCAGGTTAATTCAACATGGAGAACTGATTACAGGTGTTGCTGACCTCGTCTTTACTAGCAGCTGTTGTGCTGTTAAAGTCTGCTTTATTACGGAGGAAGCAGCTGTTATTGGAGCGGTCAGTGAGCGGTCAGTGAGCGGCGTGTCCTGCGGTTATCAGACCTACGGAGGGGCTTTAGGGAGGACGATGGACACAAAACGGAGGACTTTCCTGTCTTTATTAATGCTTATTTTGTTCTGCACAACTATTGTGAAGTCCACACCCATAAACTATAAAGGAACAAATGCAGCAATTACTCTCCAGTACGACAGAGACTTCAGCCACCAGCAGAGCTCGTTGACCACATTTATGGATCCATAATCTAGTAAACCTTTGTGTAAGTGTTGATTTTAAAGTGAATTTGATATATGAGAGAGCGAGAGAGAGAGAAAGAGAGAGAGAGAGAGAGAGAGAGAGAGACCCGCAGCGCTGTAACTAAGTCTGAAAAATAAAACTTCTAAAACTTTCCACGAAATGTGTCCGTTTGAGTTCATAGAGGAAGATTTTAGAGAAGATCTTGAGTTGTTAAAGACTACTTTATTACTCTGTGGTATTGTTTTTAACGAAGCAACCAATCTACTTCCTGTTTACATCGACACCACGCATGCCCAGTGTACGTGAAGAGTCACGTGATATTATTAGTTTTCAGACGTGTTAGTCTGAACGGACATCATTATGAAAACGATGCTGAAACGCCGTGTGGACGGAGATCGTTTTAAAACGTAAACATAGTAGTGTGGATGTAGCCTAACATGCCAGACAGAAGAGAAGTGTGTTCATGTTTATATTACCTCAGCCAAAAGGTTCAGGTCAGAGTCTGTGATAATGCAGGCCATCTCAATGATCTGGTCCTTCTCAATGTCCAGACCTGTCATCTAAAGAACACACAAAGACTTAGTTCTCAAAAATAGATCTATAACATGCGTCTGGTCCTCGACAACAGCATTTCTTTACTTGTTACAGTTCTTATTACATATTATTCTTTTATTTAGTTCTTATTATGTTAACATGCAAGCAGCATAGATCACTTCGCTATTCAGAGATGTTGACAAGAAAAAACAAGTAAACAAACAGTTAAATTAGTTACTACTCCTCGTGAAGGAGTTTCCTAATGACCGCAACTTGAACTCTGAGCCTGCGGTCACACATTACAGTGTCACATAATGGGAAATTTCGATAGTTTATCGGGTTTGGAGTGAAATAAATACGAGTTGATAGACAAGTGGACACGTGCGATGTACTAAATTAAAGTCAACTAGACTTGCGTCTTTAACGGTGTTTCACTAACTGTTCAATTCCGCTCGGTTATTCACAGAACTTTACCCGTAATAGAAGAAGAAGAAGAAGAAGAAGAAGAAGAAGAAGAAGAAGAAGAAGAAGAAGAAGAAGAAGAAGAAGAAGAAGAAGAAGAAGAAGAAGAAGAAGAAGAAGAAGAAGAAGAAGAAGAAGAAGAAGAAACATTCCTTTATTAGTCCCACAGTGGGGAAATTATTCTCTGCATTTGACCCATCCCTGTATATATAGGGAGCAGTGGGCTGCCAATGACAGGCGCCCGGGGAGCAGTTAGGGGTACAGTGTCTTGCTCAGGGACACTTCGACACAGGACACGGTGCAGCCGCGGATCGAACCTTTCGGTTGGCGGACAACCCTCTCTACCCAGTAAGCCACGGTCGCCCCCCCAATATGCTAACTAGCTGTTTACATTGCCATGTAACGTTCACGTTAGCAGAAGCGAGGAAGGCAGGATGTCCGGTGGCCAACCGGAACATACCAGTAACGTTATTCAGTACATGTAACAGTAAACTATAGTCCCTAGATTACGTTACTTAACATTAGCGCATTCCAAGTTATGCACATTGCAACGTAATACTGATACTCACCAGCATAATTTGGTCTACATCTGGTTAGTTTGGTGTGGTACATGTTATTAGCTTATGTTAGCAAACTTACCAACAGTCGCATTTTAAATTAACTACACAGATACAAGCCGGTTTTAGCCCTATAACTTGCCTCTAGGTCCACCCAAACCATTCTCTGAGACATCGCGATGGACGACATGCTGATGTGCCTGGACACCTGAACGTCAACTCTTGAACCGGACCTGGAAGTGAATGGGTTTATTACACGGCTAAACGGTACACGTTCCGGTAAAACACCACTGCAGTAGGAATGAAACGCTGCCTTGCTGGGCCGAAGGAAACGCTGTCTCCTCCTGCAGAGAACCTCCGAAATAAAAATGCCCCATGCGGAAGTTCGCGTACACACTGGCATCCTGGGTCGGCTTCCGATCTGAACTGTCGTAAATAAATCAGAATTGTTATGGCCAACGCCAGGCTACGGTTCAACAGTAAAAAAACAAGTCCCTGTACATCCCAGGGCTGCGGTCGAAAAGTCCAAGAATGACCTCCTAACGTCTATTCCTAAACACGTTTCCTTGACCTCAAATAGAACATGACGTCATGAAATCTGACGCAAGATGGCATGCAGGCTTTATAAAGAGCTTCTTCTGTGGGAGGCTGCTTCACTCATGGTGTGAAGAGAGAGAAACCGGAGATCCTTCCTTCCTGCTGCTGTCACGCAACAATCAACATGCTTCAGTAGAAACAATTCACTCATGCAATATCAATGAAACTGTTTAATATCAATATTTCCCTTCTGCAATAGATTGAACGGTTCGGTTATAATTTGCTATGTATTTTGGTAATATTTTAAAAAGTTATGCCTAGCTTGTTTTGTTTTTTACTGATGGTTCTTGTTATTGAGAACGAGAATTTGTTCATTGAAAGTTTGCTATATTTACTGTTCATTTTATTTCGTATTTTTTTTTTGTAAATAATTACATATAAAATTAAACGAAAAGATTGTCACCGTCTTCATATTCATCAACATGAATCCCTGCACATATGCACTGTACTAATACTAATAAAGATAGTTATATAGTCTCTGCCAGAGTAGAGGTGTTTTCTCTCTGTACCTGTTTAACAAACTGCATTGAGTATTTATATACAGTCTGTGGTATTTATACTGTGTTCTGTGTCCTGCTTCTGTGTCCTAAACATGTGTCCTTGACCTCAAATAGAACATGACATCATGACCGATTTCTACTTACGGAATGCGTTTGTCTTTTTTATAAATTATTTGTATTGCAGTGGTGGGCCGTCAGGGCCTGCAAGGCCTTCTCTGCTGGCCTAAACAGAATCGCAGTTATAGCTATTTTATAACTTAATACTTTTTCTTAAATACACTACATTATTATAATTTATAAAAATATTTTTCCCATTATGTTATGTTCTCATTGCACAGCTACTGTCTTCCTCAGTTGCTCTGCTTCCAGTGCAGCTTGTTTTAAGTAGCGCTTTTATCCAATCAGATCTCACCTCTGTGTCTCTAGGTAAGAAGAGAGGCCCGAGGCCTCTCACAAGTGAATTCTTCTTGCAGTTTAAGTGAATGGGGACGATATTGTTGATTGTCATAGTCTTCAACCAATCAGATCTTTAGTTTGACATGTTGGGCGTATTCTTTGACGTGCCAGAGCCTGCTAGCTGGCCTACAAGTACGTCAGCATTACGTGCAGCTCAGTTTCCAGGTGCAGCTCTGCAGTGAGGTGCAGCGTGCGCTGTGATTGGTCAGTGGGCGAGCACGTGACTATGTGAAACAAAACTTAATTAAAGTAGCCATCAGGAGGCTTAGTCGGAGTGTAAGAGTTCAAATTGAAAGATATGGAAGAAATTATGAAATTTTTTGCATTTTGCTTGGTGTAGATTTATTTTTTTTTTTTTAACCGTGGGATTAAACTCTTTGTCAACAAAGAGAGGATGGAGTTTGTCTTTAAAACAACATTTGGTAAGTCAACTGCGTTTGTTTTTTTACATGTAATATCTGAATGGCCCTCGAGTCTGTAGAAGAATGCGTGTTGCTGCTACTGTTTTCCCGTTAAGCTAGTTGACCTCGTGCAGTCCCTCAGCTGCTTTTGGTTTTGTTTGTTTTTGTTCCGGTTCAGAGGTCACACAGCCAGTTGTCTCCCACGTGAGCGCAGAAAACATTATATTTCCTACAATTTAAGCTGTTGCACCATCATGAGGTTATTCGATGTTTCAGCTGCAGGACAGCAGTGAAGGCCCAGGTATAAAATGCACGTCCCGCTGCTGTTATATTGTATGTTTTGAAATTCTGATTGTGAAGTCATTATTTAATAACTCAGAATGTGATTATTATTGTGACAATAAAAAAAAAATGTTGCTGTCTTTGCAGCTACATTTTAGCATTTTCTTTTATTTAAAGGGAACGATTCATGTGGGTGTGGGCTCATTGATAACCAAAAGCAATGACGTGTGGAGGTTGTAGTCTACCACCAAAATCCTGCAGCGATCCCACCTGAGGCTTTACAATTCCCACAGGGTCCATTGTCTTCAAGATTAAGGTGAACCTGGCAAGAGTCATAACAAGCAGAAAGATATTTTACACTACCAGCATTAAGGACACTTAATGTGTTGGTGATGGCGAACATTTGTAAACATATTTGTTAACACGAGCATTGTGCTTTTAGCATTCTGTTCCAAAAGGCTTTTACATAACCATGTAATGTCAGGTGCTGTATAACCATTTACATATCGATGCATTCCATTTTTATATCCTCTGATGAAACAGTCATTTAGTAATACCAATGACCAATGTTATACCAATGACCCTCTGCAATAACATCTGATGGCTGATCATTCTTAGCTTCTTCGGTCAAATATTTTTGGTTTACAGTGACTGCTTCAATCTAGTTATATTAACTTTGCTGGAAATTTGGAAATTTAATATTTAATCATATTCATTTATAAAACACATTTTCAAATGCTTAGTTATTCTGGACTTGTGAGTTTTGTTGTATTGCTGCTGCAGCCTGCAACAGGTTCACCCAGCACCACCTGTCATCCCCATAAAAATCACTCGTAGCTGATTTTGCACACTCCATTAATCCACACACGATTAGATGTCTGAAAAAAGTGTGACATGCAAATGTCTTGGGATTATTGCTGAGACTGGGGGGGGGGGGGGGTTTGACCTTACCCCACTAGGAGATTATTTCACCTGATTTAAAGCCTGGACATGTGATGCCGTTTTTAAGATGGCGCTTTTCTTGAGTTCACACAAGGATGTTGTTTACAGGGGTGAGCACCAATTCATTATTACCTTTGGTCAAAAGTAAGAGATGTTTATCTAAGAGGCTACCTCTGATGTAATTTAATAGAAGACATTCACAGTAATTTACTATGCATAGAGTAAAGTAATGAAAAGTTACTATGCCTGATAAATTACAAAAATGACAATTAATAGGACAAAGGAAGAGTAGACTGATTTGATTATTGCATAAATTCCATGTTCACATCCAAACCAACTACATCAAATAAAACCTCAAGTCATTGAAATGGTGCATGTACATTCATTTCAAGGTTTGTTTTGATCTATTAAAAAGTCAGATGGGTGGTAAGGATAGTGGCTGCAATTTTATATATTCACAATATGGTGTGCAAATGTCAACTTTATGTCAGGATGTACTACTAAAAGAGAAATCGTCATCACAGAGAGGAGGCATACAAGAAAGGCAGATGTTATACTTCGGGATTGTTAGGTTAGGGTTAGGTCAGTTGGATAACAATAAAGGAAAAGCTCATCAGTGGCCTGTACCACTAAGCAGGATTAGGGGTCAACAAGGTCATTTTGGGGTTAACCCTGTGTTTTCAATCCTACGATGGAGGTTCCCTTCTCACTGGGGGTAGATTGCTATGGTCATTTTCACTGAACACCTAACTTGCTCTGGAGCAGGTTATGTTGGAGAGAAGAAATCACTTAGTATAAAAGCACCGCCTATACTGTCCAATCAAAGCTTAGGTAATATTACACAAATACACCGAAATGTTAATTATAATCCAGACTAAACACAACCCAGATTCAATTTACAAATGCAGAAAGGACAGTTGGCAAGAAATGGCATACTGTGTGAATGTGTAGATTAACAGGTGTTACACGCCACAAGCAACACATTCTTTTGACAGAATACACAGTCAGATCTACTCGTGCCCTAGATGGGGCAGTGATATTATAAACCTGTGAATTTACAATATCACACAGTAGGCAATATATTGCAAGCTGTCCTTCCTGCTTTTGGCAGTTGAAACTGTGTTAGTTTCAGCTTGAATTATGTGTTTAACTTCTTTGTAGGACCAGCTAAGCGGGATCGTGGTTGTTAAGAGTCAGTTAAGCCAGGTAACCAAAACATACCTGGGTATGTTGAACTTGCTTTGTAGTACAGGGCCCAGGTTTTGCATTTGAACTTAGGGAGCTTCTTCAGCCTGAAATCAACATGTCAAACACTAGTTGTGTCGAAAATTCAGGTACTGCTATCAGAAAGGCAACTCAATAATTCAATCGCTCATGAAATGTAACAGCTCAAAGGCTCAGCTCTTAGATCCCTCCACGGCACACAGGCCATTACAGTACATACTGAATAGAAATTCTTAAGAATGTTTTACTGTCATATTTTGATTACCGTTTACTGTTTAGTTTATTATACTACTTGATTTTTTATCTTCACTTCATTTTATTACTTGTGCGCAATGCTGCTGTAATCCTGTAATTTCCCCACTGAGGGACTAATAAAGTATTATCTTATCTTATCTTTACAGTTTACATCATTTCTCATTACACTAGTGCCATGTCTAACAACAGTTTGAAAAAAACATAAATACAATAGCTAGCGTCAGACATCATAAGGTAATATCGAAAATACTCTTCAAAAAGTAGTGCAATATATGCAACAAAACGGTAGCCGATATCTTTGGTCTAAATAGCGTCCACCAACACTATTGGAGAATTTACATATCTCTATCATGTGTCCAAGTTACATGCTGCTTTCTCTTACAGCTGAGCTCTTGTAGCAAGGACAGTTTTTTTTCTCATTTATTATTTACTTGCATGTAGTAAAGAAAAAAATTGCATATGCCCAAATGTGCTGAAATGCCATTGATGCTGCTATGGCGAAAGCCCCCCTTCCCAGGTCAATAGGTAGTGCATTTAAACAAAGACGTAGTCACTGACCACAGCTTTTAACATTCATTTAACTGTGACATAAAGAACATTCCTTTACCTTAAATGTAAAAGTTAAAAAATATATTTGTGGATTTGCTCTATATGTTTGTTGAAGACATTGAATATCAGGTTTGCCTATTCATTTTTATATTTTTTTCATCACATTAATTATAATTTGGTCAACATTTATGAGCATGCATAGAGACTGAATTAAGTAAAAAAAGGTTTTGTCTACAATTTGGATTAATTAACTTCCATTTAACCTCAAACAGTTGAATTAATCACTGTAAACAAAGGGCGCCAAAATCGTCATACAAAGTTGCATCAGAATTTAAATTAAATGCACATGTAAACAAAACAGTATGAAAATGTCTCGTGATGATTTACATGTCTGTCGCTGTGTTTGTCGATGGAGCTGCCCTCCAATGACTCAAATGGATGTTTTTTCCCAGAGGTCAAGTGGTCAGATGAGGATCTCCACCATGTCTTTTTCCACTTCCTGTTGGGTGGGCGGGACTGGAGGAGGGGCCTGTTGATGTGGATGGGACTGGACGGGGAACCTCCGTTCCAGGGTGCTGCTTTGAAATACTGGCACATCTGCAAAAGTTGACAAAAGAACATGTAAACATGTCAGAAGTTGAAAAAATGATCAGTCCAGTATTTCTGATGATCCAGTCTGTTTTATAGACGTTTAAACATAGGTTAATCTGTGTCTGTTATACAGTATAGTAATAAAGATCCTTGGAGATGTCAGATGTCATGTTAGACCTGGGGTACATCCCAAGTCTCTTAATTGCATCCCTGTTTCCTTCACTTGCATCTTTTCCTTGGAAAACCATGCGAGGAGAGAGGAAACAAGGAAATATGTTTTAAGCGATATGAGATTTCTACCGGCAGAATGCGTTTGTCTTATTTATTCATTATTTAGAATCCTCTAAAAGTCTCCAAGACCTGAATGACTATGAGAGAGACACACACACACACACACACACACACACACAGGAAGAGGAGTGTGTGTGTCTCAGTGCCTCTGTGTGTTTATCAACATCACTAATGAGCTCATATAAACACCTGTGTGCTTGGGTGCATGTTGCTGATTGGAGCACCTGTGTGTTAGAGGCTACTTAAGAGAGAGAGTGAACAGTGATTTTCAACAAAACTACCTGTCAAACATATGCCCTTTATACCAAAACCATGAATTATAAAATATGGATACCGTGAGAGAGATAAGACTCTGGCAAATGCAGTAATGTGTTTTTTATGTTTGTGGTGTTAAAAATGTGAGCTGAAGCACAATATGCAAAACTGGTACCGTCTGCTTTCTTTGAGAAATGAGTGGTCAGATTTAACATGGAGTCTAATGGAGCAGTTGGTTGGAGTTCATGTCGCTCTGCAGCTCTTTGAGCCACATGTGTAAGTCCGTTGGATTCCACAGACATCTGTGTGCGACAGCACAACATTTCCAAGCTTTTTGGCCAAAAATGGTGTATAAAGAGTAAAAACTGTGGGAGCTAGAGCAATTTGTTTGGAAAAATCACAGAATATTTTCCTTCTCCGCTCCTGACAGTTATGCTCTCACTCTAGCTCTTAACGAGCTGCGCAATACACACCCATTATAAAATCTGAAACAGACCCAAAATGTTCCTGAAAATTAATCTGCGACTTTATGAAAACTGTGCTAGCTATCAAAATGTCCCTTTGGTTCAATAAAGTCCAGCGTTCTGTCTACGTTTTAAACTTGGAATCATGTTAAAGTATGGCTAGTCAATATGGGTCCAAACTTTAGTGTTTTTTTTGCTCTCGCAATTTAAATTGCCAGAATTATTAGGGCCCAGGCACCGATGGAGTCAGAACAAAGTAGCTATTGTTCTTCTAATATTTATTATTATTATTATTATAATTAGTGCCTGAATACAGGTGAAGTTAAGGCGGAGGACTGTTCTTTTAATGTTTATTAAAATTGGCGACCAATGGTCGGGACGCAAAGGCCCTATTGAAATCACTAGGATTATTGGTGGCCGAAGAGCGACCAAAAGTTGGGGCGCAAAGGGCACTATTGAAATTATAGGATTATTAGGTCGTAACGGAGGACCTATTGTTCTTCTATTGTTTATTATTGTTATTTATACAAGGGTTCTAAGCCTGTAGGCTGGTTTGTTATTATAAGGGCCCGAGCACTGACAACCGTGGTCTACTTTTGTGATGAGCTATGCCCTTTTGAAGTTCGTTGGTCAACATCTTGAAAGTTACATAAGATATCAACAAGTTTTTGATTAATTTTGACAATATTATTCCAATACTGATCCTCAGAAAATTTGGAAGCAAACAAAAAATTGTAATCCGATATGGGTGTTGGTCAAAGTCGTAAAAAATGACTCGATAGTGCACCCTATTGTTCAGCCCCATCTGTCAGTTTCATGTAGTTGTATTCAATTTGGAAGGTATATGTAACTTTGAGACATATATAAAAGCCTCTTAAAGGTATGCCGTAAACCAAAAAGAAAGTCGGCCATTTTGAAATTAATTATGGGGTTTTTTTAAAACCATTTTTAGGACCTGTTGTCACAAACTCCTCCTGTAGATTTAACCCGATTGACTTAAATTTGGTCAGTATGGGTTATGCAACTGAGCAGACGTGAGGAGCAAGGCTCCAGCGAAATTAATATATTTTACGAATTAAATCGAGCTACTTGTGACCTCAAATATTTTTCAAGATACATTTTCACGCGATGTCGAAAAACCGAGGGAAAGGCCGACCTCCTAAAATCGACAAAAAGACAGACTTTGAAACTTTACCTGAGGAAGACACGGAAGAGGTAACTAGCGACATGCCAACTCATGAGGAGACCAGCAGCAATGAGAGCCAGACTCTATCGGCCATACAGTCCATGAGGAACGATTTTTCTGCTAAGCTACATGAAGTCATCTCCTCCAACCGAGAGATAAAAGAAGCTGTCGGGGCATTTTCTGAAAGACTCACAGAAGCAGAATCTCGCATTTGCACTGCGGAAGACCAGATCACTTTGCTAACAAAGCAAGCCGACACTGCGTGGAAAAGAGTCCACAAGCTCACCTCACAGATGGAAGAGATGGAAAACCTACAACGTCGCTCCAACCTAAAATTGGTTGGATTACCCGAGGGAGCGGAGAGCGGCGATGCACGTACATTCTTAACGGCATGGCTGCACAAGGCTCTTAACATAGATGCAGAACAACCGGTAATCGTCGAGCAAGCCTACAGGCTGGGGAGAATACCACTGCAGACCCAGGATCAGCAGGGTCCAGACAGAATACGACCACTGTCAAAAAGAGTTGAGATCCCAGAGAAAGCTGCCTTAATTACCACATACAGATCAGAGGGGAAGGTTAGAAAAAGGAAGACATAAAGAATATACTCAGAAATCAATAGATAAAATGTAACCAAACGATAAAGTTTATAATCATGACTAATAACAAATGTTTAAATGCATAGAGTGGTTTAACAAATGTAAAACTGATTATAACAATGAACTGTGTTGGACTGTGTTGAGAAGTAACAAGGGTATGTGTTAGGACATGTTTTGGGGAAGTGAGATCATATAGGAGTTGTCCGGAAAATGAGATCAGCACCAGATGTTCGGGCGGGGATCTGCGATGCTTCGGACTCTGTTGCAAGAACAAGGGGCGAAGGGAAATAAGGTTCTTTCCAAGCATACGCACTCACCCAGAGGGGTGGGGGCCCAAGACTGAAGGGAGATCTGGTACTTTTCCAAACATAAGCACACACACAAAAGGGTGGGATAAAGATCATGTGGTCAGAATAGGAGGAGGGGGGAACAGATAGCCCAAATCGACAATATAAGGAGACGTCTGCGATACGCAGGCTGGGATTCTACGCGGGAGCCGACCAAGCGCTCCGAGGAAGAAGATACGGACGACTGCGCAACAGAAGTATTTGAGGACTCCGTCTCTGCTCACGAAAAGAAAAGATAACCGTTCGTGGTCAAGGATTACAAGACGGAGAATTTCCCTCTCCCCACTGCTTGACTTTACCAACTGAACAACGGAAGAACACGGCAGCCCTAGAAAGACTTTGTACTGAGCCTTGAGGGTTGCTGATCGAACTCCGCTGTGCGAGCAGGAGGAATCCGAGGGTCCGGCCGGACCCTCGTTCCTAACACCTCCAAAAGAACTTTTCCATCGGACCTTTGAAATCCAGCTCCGACCGAGACGACGCGTCAACCTAACCCAATGAGTATAATCTAAAGAAGAAAATTAAATTACGAATCAAG
>CM051703.1:825000-832500 GCA_028022725.1 Lycodopsis pacificus
GAGGAGGAGGTCGTTGGTGACTTTAAGGAGGGCTGTTTCAGTGCTGTGCTGTGAGCGGAAACCGGATTGAAATGGCTCGAACAGGTCGTTGGAGATGAGGTGGGCTTTGAGTTGTGTGGCGACAATGCGTTCCAGTATTTTTGACAGAAAGGGAAGATTGGAAATGGGACGGAAATTGCTCATGGTGTCAGGGTCATGTCCAGGTTTTTTGAGGATGGGGGTGACAGCAGCCAGTTTAAGTGTGTCGGGGACTGAACCGGAGCTGAGGGAGGAGTTGATGATGACTGTGATGAGTGGTGAGATGGCTGGGAGACAGTCCTTGACCAGGTTAGATGGGATAGGATCCAGGATGCAGGTGGAGCTTCTCATTCCGGTTGTGAATTTAGGCAGCTCCAATGGGGACACAAGGGAGAACTGAGAAAGGGGCTGAGGGGTGGAGGGGGGGGCAGGTGGAGAGATGGAAAAGGCGGGGGAGGTGTTCAGGTTGCTGTAGATGGTGTCAATTTTTGTTTGGAAAAATGAAAGAAAAGAGTTGCATTTGTTCACTGCCAAAGATGTGGAGGTGTTGTCCTTGGGTTTGAGAAGCTTGTTTATTGTAGAGAACAGAGCCTTTGGGTTAGAAGAGCTAGAGTGTATGAGGTGTGAGTAGTAGGTGGACCGGGCTGAGATGAGAGCGTCTTTGTACTGTTGAAGGTAGTCGGAGAAGGCCTGGAGATGGACTGTTAAACTGGTTTTCTTGCAGAGTCTTTCAAGCTGGCGCTTTCGAGATTTCATCTGGTGGAGTTCGGGAGTGTACCAGGGAGCTGAGTGTGTGAATGAGACAGTTTTGGTTTTGATGGGAGCCAGCTGATCCAGACAGGAGGAGAGTGTGTTATTGTAGTAGTTTACAAGATTGGAGGGATTATCAGACAGCGGGGCAGGGGAGGCAGACATGGTACTGGCAAGAGAGGCCGAAAGAGTTGTGGGGGAGATAGATTTGAGATTTCTGAAGGATATGTTGCGCTTAGCTTTTGGGATGGGGATAGGGATGTCAATGTCCATGGTGATAGCCAGGTGGTCAGAGATGTTGAGGCTGGAGAGTTGCGGTATTGTGAGACCAGTGGAGCAGATGGCACATAGCTGAGTCAGAACATCTGAAAAGTCAGAGAGAAAGGAGGGATTTGGCTTGGGGGGACAGTAGATTACAGCAGTAACCAAAGGAGTGGGACCAGAGAGTTTGAAGGCAAGGTGTTCAAAAGAATGAATGGCAGGAATAGGAATGATTGTTGTTTTAATGTCCTTCCTGTAAACAGCAGCAACACCACCTCCCCGCCCCTCAGGACGAGGTTTATCAATGTATGTGAATCCTGTGGGAGTGGTCTGGTTTAGTGAGAGGTAGTCCAGGGGTTTATGCCATGTTTCAGTGAGGCAGAGGAAATCAAGGTTACTGTCCGTTATGAATTCATTCAGAATGAGGCTTTTATTGTTGAGTGAGCAAGTGTTGAACAAAGCCAGTTTCAGGTGACGTTGCTTTGTGATAGGCTGTGAGGACTGAGGAAGGGGACGGAGATTGGACAGATTCACGTGTTGTTTGTTGTGGTGACGTTACGAGGAAGTTCGGGTACGACAGGACCATATGGATGGGATGGAGTTTGGGGATGTGAAGTTGTAAGTGAACATGCGACCAGAACCTCTGTGTGAAGGATGGCCTCGACGAAGTATTCCATGTTCTTTGAGAATGTCCATGCAGTCCGGACGCAGGTGGCTGTTGAAGTTGTGAAGATCTGACGTGGAGTACAGCGGCGGCATGGTCCGGTTGGGGAGCGCTAGCGATAAGCTAGCATTAGCTGGTGACCAAGAGCCGGCTGTCTGTGAGTGGAGAAGCGATGTGCGACCCAGGAGTATCAACGGGATGATCCACAGCATAACAGCGGCAAGACGCCAACAGTCCGGTGAGGAAGGAGTGGTGGCCTGGAGGGGCTACCAGCCTGTTTGCCGGACGATCCTGCCCGGAAAATGGCGGTCTGGTGTGGCTGTGGCTAGCGGAGAAGAGCAACCCGAGCCTGCTAACCGCGCCGGGATGGAAAGATCCCGGCAGGATAAACAGGTGTGCTCGTTAAAAGTGTTAAACCCCATGTAACCCTTAAAACCCCCTGACGACTCTGCAATCGTCGGCCTCATCTCCGCAGATGATGACAGAGAATACAGGGAACTAAACCAGGACTTTTTAGGATGGTGCCAGCGGAACCGCCTCCACATCAACACCAGCAAGACCAAGGAGCTGGTGGTGGACTTCCGCCGGGGTAAACGCCCTCCTCCGACACCGGTGAGCATCCAGGGACTGGACATTGAGGTCGTGAACTCATATAAGTACCTGGGTGTTCACTTGAACAATAAACTGGACTGGACTGACCACGCTCACGCTCTTTATAAAAAAGGACAGAGCAGACTCTTTCTGCTGAGGAGACTGAGGTCTTTTGGGGTGCAGGGAGCACTCCTGAAGACCTTCTTCGACTCCGTGGTGGCATCAGCCATCTTCTATGGAGTGGTCTTCTGGAGCAGCAGCATCGCGGCAGCTGACAGGAGGAGACTGGACAAACTAGTGAGGAAGGCCAGCAGCGTGCTGGGGTGTCCACTGGATACTGTGGAGGTGGTGGGAGACAGGAGGATGATGGCGAAGCTCTCATCCCTGAGGAGCCACGCCTCCCACCCCATGCAGGACACTCTGGCAGCTCTGCACAGCTCCTTCAGTCACCGGCTGATTCATCCCCGGTGTCTGAGGGAGAGGTACCGCAAGTCCTTTCTCCCCGCTGCTGTCAGGCTGCACAACAAACTGCTCTCGGTAGACCACTAACACTTTGAACATTTGACTTGAACATGAACACTTCTGAACACTTTAATTAACTTGAACATGAATATGAACACTTCTGAACACTTTAATTCATTCACCTGGTGCAATATCTAATCCGTGCAATCCTGTGCAATATCCCGTGCAATATCCAATACGTTTAAGTATTATCCTACATTTTACATTCTACTCCGTCTGTATATACTGGTATATTTTGTATTCTTCTTCTTCTTCGTGCAATATCCAATACGTTTAAGTATTATCTTACATTTTACATTTTACTCCGTCTGTATATACGGTACTGGTATATTTTGTATTCTTCTTTACTGTCATATTTTTTATTACTGTTACTGTTTAGTTTATTTATATTACTTGCTTTCTATCTTCATTTTATTACTTGTGAGCAATGCTGCTGTAATCCTGTAATTTCCCCACTGAGGGACTAATAAAGGACTATCTTATCTTATCTTATCTTATCTTAAAAGTGTTACATGGAGTAAATACTTTGTAATGACCGCTGGTTCTGTTTCTTACCCAGGCTGCCCTTCCAGCTGGTGTCCTTACGTTCTTCGGTGATGGGGGAGCTACTGAGGCCCAGGCTGTGAGAGAGCACTCCTGAACCACCAGAGCCAGTGTTGGAAATGGACATCAGGGACTTGGTGGGCCTCATGGCAGATTGCGCATCTAACTTGATGGGCTCCTTCCTGGAGCGCTGGTGAAGCACCTTGATCATAGCGTCTTTCTCTATGATCTGAGCATGGAGATTCTTTATCCTGAATTAGGCAGAAAAAGAGGGAGGACCATAATGAAACCAAAGTCACCACAAGTTCCACAGACAAGGAAACCCTGGGAGATATGCAAGTGCGTTTACACCACTAGTTCTTCAATTGATCCAGACTAAGTCAACATGAAGTCAGATGGACTGACAGGTAACTAATTTGAACAGTTTTTATGATGTCATCCTACATCATCAGAGCTACATGTACACAGTTGGAAAGTCCAGAGACCAACAGCAGCTCATTCCAGCTCTTGTTTAGTTTATCTCCTCTGGTGTCACAAAGAGCTAACAAAGAAATTATAGATTATGAGCATGATACATCCAGACTGCAACTGGACCTCATTTGTCATCCACAACAGTCAGACAAAAACTAGGATTAAAAACCAGCATTGTGCACTGTAATATTACTGTGATTTGAAAATTAAACTAAATTTGAAATTTTAATGAAAAAAAAAAAAAGTCCACCCTCCAGTCATCATCACAGTCTTGCTCCTCCTCCTCATCATCTTCATCACCACCACCACCAGTGTCTGGACTCCAGGGGCATTAGGGCTTATCTGACCTCAGCATCCCTACCCTCGGTTACATTACTTCAGGATGGAGTCCGAACACCAAAGACTTTGCACTGTTCAATTCTTATGCATGTGTGACGCCCACCAATGTGTTGTCACATGTGTGTTAATGTATTTTGTTTTCATGTACAGCCAACATGTTTTTATAGTGAGCACACTTGTATATTCTAGCAATAGTTTTATAAATGACTGACATCCCTTCATGGAATGTACATTCCATCCTGTAGCCAGGGTGGCACTTTACTTTGCTTTAGGTAGGCGTTACGACAGGAGAGTGATTTATGACCATAACATTGTGATGCCGTTTTCCTCATTATGCTGAGCGAGGCTAAACAAACAGGAGTGAAGTTGCCCTGTCTCATTTATTTCTCCTGTTTGCAGTTGGGTGAGGAAGTAATCTAAGTTAAATGAGTCTTGCTAAATGAACATATTGTTTTAGTAGCTAAGTACCCAGGAAATGGATTTCTGTAAAGATATATTAATGTGTTTGTAAGTAAGTAGCTTGATTTTCCGGTGTTCGTAAAGATGGCAAATAGAATGGAATCAAATAGATTTGTTTTGCATATGGTACATAAATCTGATTCTGCCAAGTGAGGCTAAATGAACAGGAGTGAAGTTACCCTGTCTAATTTATTTGTCCTGTTTGCAGAAACTATCATCTGTCTATTTAGTACCAGTTGGTACCTGTAATACATGTATAATAAATCATTCTAATGAAGTCTCTCCTGATTGAAATGAGAAAGACCCATAGAATAGTTATGTTGTGTATGCATGGTTTGCCAGGATTAGTGGAGATTCAGTAAATAAACAGCTAATTGAAGAGAATACAAATGTGTTTGCTCACTTCAGGATCACTTAATAATTGAGATCAAACTAGAACAATGGCTCATAACTCATGTAGAAGAAATACACATTTAGGCAGTAAAGGCTTGCCAATCAAATGCTGTCTGGGAGCAACTTCCTGCCCCCTACTGTCTTGACCCCTTGATATTGTCATATGTCAATTGTGTGTTGTTCCTGCAGGTGCTTCTTGCCTTTTGTTAGGGTTCCAACCCTATAGGCTGGTTTGTTATTAGGGCCCGAGCACCGACATAGTCGGAGCAGAGGACCTATTGTTCTTCAAATGTTTATTATTAGGGCCCGAGCACCGACGTAGTCGGAGCGGAGGACCTACTGTTCTTCTAATGTTTATTATTAATATTATCGTACGTGTTTCGTTGCAAAAAGGAGGTGCTTGGTATGCTGGTAAGTTCTTGAAATTTGGCGTGGCGAAAAATGCAGTCTGATTGGGGTGTCCAGTATGACATATGGCTTGATAGCGCCCCCTATTATTCACTAAACCCAACAGGAAGTCGGCCATTTTTTTAATTTTATGACATTTTTTGACCATTTCAAGGCGCCGTACTTTAACGAACTCCTTCTAGAGATTTGACCTGATTGACTTCAGATTTGGTCACTATACCCTTGAGACTTTGGCAGTGAAAAGTTACTCAAAGATCAAAAAGTTATTGAACTATGTATCCGTGCCAACCATTCACCACCAAACAGGAAGTTGTTGTAACTCGGCCGTACAATGTCTAATCTGCGCCAAATTTCTCATATGTCATAACATCCTGACCCTGAACACATCTATATGACAATTTAGAATCATAGTAATAGTGCCACCTAGTGGCGACAGGAAGTTATAGGTTGTGTACTTTTACATCCTGCTCCTCACAGATTAATCACAACCCTCTAAAATGTTGTCAGAAAAGCCTTAAGCCCTTGATAATGCTTCATTGTGTTCATGAACGAATAAACTGATGTAACTCGTCGAACGCTGTTGCTGTGGCGACGCAGTCTTCGCCGTGAAAAACGAAGATAATTTTGAGACGCTAAAAATGCTCAAAACATAAGCAAACTTGGCACACAGATTACAAGCCCAAAATGAAGGTATATAATATGATTTTATTCGTTCAGAGTGGCAAATCGTCTCAATAGCGGCCCCTACAAAATTTCAACGATGCAGCCCTCGCTTCACCTAGATGTATAAAATTTGGTAAGCAGATGTATCACATGTAGACTTAAAAAAAAGTCTCCGGGATCCATGCTCTAAACCCAACCGGAAGTCAGTCATTTTGAATTTTGTATGAATTTCATGTGTTTTCTTTGCAATTTCCAGGTGCTGTACTTTAACGAACTCCTCCTAGGGAATTAATCAGATAAACTTAGAATTTGGTCAGAACGATCGAAAGACCTTAGTGAATAAAAGTTACTAAAAGCTTGAGGTTTCATGGAATGACGTGGATATGGTGTGGCAGCCATTTTACATGGTTTACCATCATCCATCAAGCTGTTGTAACTCGACTGTAGTTTGTCAAAACTGTCCCAAACTTGACATGCTTGATGACCGTCATGACTTTCGGACTTCTGCATGCCAATATTAACTCATAGTCATAGCGCCACCTATTGATAAGCATGGATGTAAGCAGGATTCTATAATTACAGCAAATATGTGCAAACTGAGATGTTTGGAGAGCAGAAATTGGATTGAAAAGGTTTCCAAATCGCGCTTGTACGTGGAGTTTTCATTAATAGTAAATGTAATTGTTTTAAAATTGCACCCAGCCTAATTTATATGATAGATTATTTTACATTGGCTCACCTTTTGGCTTAAACTTATTTATTTACAAAAATATGTACTTTTTTCCACATGGAACTATACATTCTGGAACTGTACATTCTCCTATTTCCTCCTCCAGCTTTCAGTCTCTCAGATTGTCAGAGCTACCTGCACAAACAAACAGTCGGTTTTGAGACCTGCATTCATTTTGACAGTATGTTATGTTACTAACACTGATGCGCATTCGGACACATTCAAGTTTTTGTCAATTTTTACAGAATTACAGATATGATTGTATTCGGAGATACACTCAAAATATTCGAGGCTTAAGATCTGGCTATGCCATTGGTCGACAGGAAATACAGTGTATGATGGTCACAGAAATGCATGGCCGCATCAACTAGGGTCCTGCCAGTACCCTCGACACGCGTGAATATGCGAGGGCCCGATCAATGCTGCTTGCAGCTTTAATTGTTTTTAAATTTCCTTTTCTTTTGCATTATGTTTTGGTGTTTTTAATGGTTTTATGTGAAGGACTTTGAATTGCCTTGTTGTTGAAATGTGATATACAAATAAACTTGCCTTGGCAACTCAGGGTGGCTGTATGTATGTGGAGAGTGCTTTACCTGCTTTCCATGTCCAAACAGCGCCGATTGGCCATGAGAATCTCCTCTTCTTCCTTCTGAATTCGAGCCTCCACCGAGATGTCATAGCTGCTGCT